>JAMAHA010000002.1:76420-122046 GCA_023626555.1 Penicillium sp. PF2412A
GGGGCGTTTTTCTTTTTCTTTTTTTAAATGCCATGAAAACCATGAAAAAAGAGATCCTTCACCGAAACGTCCAAAAGAAAAAGAAACCAGGATAACCAAGCACTCATTATACCCAACCCTGTCGCTCGGCCATGCACGCATAGAATAGGGCACACGGAAACTCTGAGACCGCAAAAGCCGGCATCGGCAGATTCGAGTTCGTATCAGTGGCGGGATAGCGCCACTTTATGCAGCTAAATGTCTCTTGCAGGGGTGCGTTGTGCAAATCTCAAGACGCCATGGGGAACAAAAAGGTTGAAGTCCGTCTTGCGTGTCCAAATGGTCTTAGCACGTGGCGTTGCGTCTTCCATCCCCTTTTTGTGACTCTTTGGGTTATTCATCTTCTTCCTCGTCTTCTCTTACTTGTCCTACTACTTTTAAATGGTTGCATGTCTACCCTCCCCTGCTTCTTCTGGTGCCTGCTTTGGTAATGCACATAAATAGTGTTTGTAACAGTCAGGATCGCCATCCGGGGCCGGAATTCGACTCGGCTTTGGTCAGACATTTCAAGTCTCAGTAGATCCTTTGACGTAAATGAAAGTGCTTCTGCGTTATAGTGAAGGAATTCTGCTAATGACACTTTCTGATTCAACCGTGTTGTTGCGGCGGACTTTCTGCAGCAAGATGCCCAAAACCTTAATGGTCTTGTCTTTTAATGTTTCTTGTTGAATTTTTCAGACAAGTCAAAGGAAAGAGGTCGATAGGTGTCTTCGAACTCCGAGTAGAGACGGCGGTACAGGCTCGAGCCCCCTGGTCTGCAGCATGTATGACGACACAATCAGAATAATGCATGATTCGACGTATCGATCTATAGGCCAAGCTACTAATCGTACTCAGTACGAGGCCCAAAGGGGTTGCTACCCAAGACGAGAATTCCTGAGAAGCATGAAACTAGTACCGTGCGGCTTGGGTCAGGCCGTAACTAGGCTATCCCCATGGTCCCTAGCCTACAGAAATGCCGGTCACTTAGACTTATAAGGTATGACTGCCGATCCACGTACCTTGTTCCCCTTGGGAAAAGGGAGGAAATATTAGATAGTCTATGGTAACCACTCCAAGGCCACTTCCCCTTCACCATACAGCAATATGAATGTCGAAGACCATAGACTGGAGCTACTAGCTAAAAGCTCCGAGTAGCTGCTGCTGATTCATGTGAATAATTCTGTCGTGCGTCCTAGAGAAGTATGTACATGCAGTGCCCTCGAACGCCCTGGTCTCAAGCCAAGAGTCCTCGTACTGACAAAGTACCCGGATCTGCACATGACACGCACATCGTCAGACAAAAGGTTCGTCCCTGACAAATGATTTGTCTGTTAGTCAGAAGCGTCAGTACAAGATCCTTTTGCTGTACGGTAGTTTGCCAAAAAAAAAACCCCCCCCACCTCAGTCTCACGCCCGAACATCCTAATCAGAGCTAATCCCCATTTGACTCTCTTGAGACCTACTGAATCAAGGATAGCCGCATTAGTCTGTGTGGATCACCGACCACTGACCAACTGTTTCCTCCATCTTTTCTCTCCCGGCTTTCCGGGACCGGGGCCAGAAGCCGCGCCAGGTAATTGGGGGGGGGGAAGGGGAGGAGGGGGAAAGGAACGAAGAGATGCAATCGGGAGACGGGACGGAGATCTGGAAAACGGAGATATTGCCTATTCCAGTACACTACAGGTGCTAGCCTGTCTTGGTCTTGTGTCCAGCGTCACTGTTCAGGCGTTCAGTGTCCGCGTGGGATCCGCAGAGCGTCATGACCCTTGACTAGCGCATCGTGCCACAGGTGGGCTATTGCAGTGCCAAGAAGCACAGGCTATATATGATCATCAGCATCTGAGACACATGATCTACAACCTGTTCTTCTGGAAGGATTTACCCTGCGCTCTTAGGGTTCTTGCTCTTGCAGGGAAGTATATTTATCCATTTCTTCTCGGTGGTCCGAAGGGAGTGAAGGGGGTTTGGGGCTGAATGATCATGAGTGTGAGTGACATGGAAATTTGTCGGGAATTACGAAGAGACCGACTTAATCCACATTTCCCCCCCCGGTACGGACTGCTGGAGCACAAAAGTGGCAGTCCCAGTCCAGTCTACAACACCGGGGAAAAGGGGTGGAGCTCAGGGGATCCACGTGTCAAGAAGAACTTTGAATGGTTCTCTTCAGAAGTTCTCATCGGGTTTTTACTCTCCAAAATGGGTGGCATTTTATCCCTCCAGAAGCTCAAATGTTTGTGCTCATGGGTCGGTGCGCTGACTGGAAGGCTATATATGAACTTTCATGAACTCTCGGTATGGCTGATACAGTACGATGGGGTGTATTATTACAGTACGTATGTACCGTCCTCCAGTCGAGGTCCAGTCCTCTGGTGCGCGCCGACGTCGGGCAAGGGAGCGTCGATGTCAGTCCTTTGAACATCTCATTTCAAACCCCTGTCAAACCTTTTGTCTCTGGTAAACTTTATCTGCGGATCCAACTAACAAGTTAGAGTAATCAAAGGGCTCTAGTGGGACTAGAACGAGGTCATTTACCGCAGATGTGAAAGGATGACGTTCGTGGCCACCCCCCCCTTGACTCGGACAAACAGGCTATATCGGTAAAAACAAAATGAACGAATCGGCGCTCGAGTGCACACTCTTTTGCCCTGGACAAGATGAATGTGTCTTGGTGTTCATTTCACAGACGATTCTGGGACATGTTCTATTGGAAATAGCAACTTGCGTAGGGACTGGTCAATCAAGGAATTTTCACATACGGAATATCCACGGAATAAAAGTTGAAAGGAGAAGTATCGTAGAGTGCAATCAAGACTGTGTGATGGACCCGCGTGAGACAACTCTGTAAATGGAAGTACTTCGTACTTTTAGTGTCTAGTACCACGTCAACACCGATGCGGATGTAGAACCCACTTATGCACTACTTGTAGATAACGACATTGGACCCATCCATACACTGTACATCGGGACCATACTGCAGTCTGGATCCCGAATCACAAGACACACCTAGGAGCACTGGGCAATCAACGCAATGCCGACCGGGATCGGGGAGATTGATTTGACCTAGGTTTGCTTCGAAACGTTCGAGGCTTCTAGTCGCTGGAGATCTGATCGAGGAATGTGGCCACTAGTTGGTGGCCACTGGCGAATGCCTATAGCAAAGAACCGTCTAGTCTGCTATTTAATCATTAGAAATCAAGCTATTCCATTCTGAGGCTATATTGTGGCACTGGTACTGCGATCCACAGTGGAGCTACTCCTCCGCAGCTTGTCTTTGTCAGTTTGTACAAATACTACCTGTACCTACTCTGGTGGATTGGAGGTAGAGGTGGAATTAGATGGCCCTCAGTTGTGATGTCTCTAGCTACAATATATTATAGCCTAAGACCTTGTGCGCTAAATTCAGTGAGTACTGTACAGCAAGTAGCATCCAATAGCATGGATTGCGAACTGCATGCCAAATTCTCTGTGGCCTCGACTGAAACCTTGTATTTCCATCTTAGTTGCTATGAACTGTCGGTCAAATATGCCCTGATCTCGAGGCTAGAATCTGCCGTGTCAACGGTCTTAACGCCGACCCGACCTCTGTCTGGGGTTTTCCGTCTATTATCACGGGCCCAGGCTTGGACAAGAACGTCTCATCGGCCATTCGTAGACTGAAGTGACGCGCCCTTCCATTCGTGTAAGAGCCAAGACAACTATCCGTGGCTGTGAAGACTAAGTCGATCGTCAAACCCAGAACTTTGGTATCCTTTGTGGATGAGATACTACACAATACACACTGTGCATATATTCCATTTTCTAAGAGTAGGAAATTGCACCATAAGGCGCCCCCTTTTTTGGCGCTTTTACAGTGATGGAAACGCCGTTTGTGGCTTCGTTGATTTCCCCTCTATAACAATCAGACGAAGCAGGTGTATGGAGGAATAAAGGAGCCAATCCTATCCGTCCAAATTTTCAAATCTGATCCTGAATCAACATGCTGCATGACTCGTAACTCCTGAATCATGAGACTTGGTACGGTGAGATACATAGGTAACGGTCGGCCCAAGGAACAAACCTAACGCACCAGTAATTGTACCTAACCAACTGACCCATTACTGCTGACAGGCTGAATCCTTTCAGGGATCAAAATGTGGCTGCATGATAGGTACTGTAGGGACGCTGCTGTGAACGACTCCACTGGTCAGACCCGATCCCTGTCATGAAAAGGACCTTCTCGGCAATTCCCGCTCGGTGGTTGGACCATCCACTCCCAAATGCTGTAAATTTGCCGACGAGGCTTTTTGGCATTCCAGTAAATACGGGCGCAGGTGAGAATCATCAAATGCTATGATCGGGGGTTATATACATACATGGCGAGCACACATATTCAACTCCAGCTACGCATGTATTGGACTTGCAATCCTGTATGTCCACACTCTGCTCTGTGTACCTTCAAGCCGAGGAGCGGGCATTCTCATGGAATGACAAGGAGATCTCTCTCAAACGGGCTTGTGTTCTTAAGTGAGATCAGCCAGAGATCACTCGGTTTGCAAATTACATAGCACAGGACCCCCCTCATCCCGTATTTCGTATGTGCCCGTCAATCTCATGGAGATATTCCAATCCTGACATCCTTGGCCGAGATCCTTATTGGCAACGCCCGTGCATGACAGCATCCCGGCTTCAAAGTTTGCAAAGTAGTCTTGGCTTTTACTTCGAGCCAAATCTCCGTGAATATTCATCCGTTACTTTATTCCGCTCCACTCCCAACCGTGGAGAGCTGGAGGCGGATCCATTTTGTACAGTACAACCGCCCGTTTGAAGTCTCTGGTCCCAGCAGCCAGGAAGGCTTCCCTTCGGCTCACCCGGCTCGTGCCCTAACTCCTCACATTACATGGTACAACATCGGAAGTACAACCGCCACGGTCGGATGCCAATATTGATTTATTTATCTCCAAATCCTGGATTAAAATCATAGGAAATCGAACGTATTGTACTTGGCATGGTCTGGCCTCTCTCCCCTTTTCCGGCCTCTGGACCCCTGTTAGATCAGGGCACGAATCAGAGCTTATCTCATTCCTCGTATATCGTCACTGCGAGTGGACGATCATGATGAAGGAGTGGGTACTAAGGTGCAGTGGGCTTTAGTTAATTAAGCCGTTTGAGCCTAGTCCATAGGTAGGCCCGTACATAGTCATATCCTTCATGTTTCAATCATGATTGTAAAAGGGACCTACTACCGGCAGACTGGCTACAGTGGTATCCATATGAGGCTGGCTGTGGGTTCTAGATGTCTTCACGTACGGCCTGTGTCTCTAAAGAACTTAGTACTCCCTTTGATGAAAATTCTGATTTCGGGGACAGGCACCGAGTTTCTCGCCAGATGGGTCGGGGGCAACGGACTGAATAATGCTTCAGGTTGTCCGACATCGGGTGTTAGCTCTGCGGTACACCCTCGTTCTTCGTCTCCAGATTACGTTACCACTTTGGCAGATCCATATTATACTTTAGATGGAACGGACATCACTGAATTCACTTTTGAAAAATTATAGCACGTAGCAACGGATGTACAGTAGAATAGTTTCGGTGAAAATGTTCGCAATCTTCCCATATATTTTTACAAAATCGAGATAAAGGAGCTCGTTCCATTCTTCTACATCGAAGCCGGTCAAACAGGCGACGCCTGGGTTGCATACCTGATAGCTGACTTGGCCAGTCCTTTAGATTGAAAAATAAAGCCTAAAAGGATTGACTATGGTATTCATGAGGTGAGAATGAAGTAAAGATCTATTCCTGACCCCTGTGAGTACCTTGGTAATTCCTGAATACGAAGACTCGTGAGAGAGTAATCCCGCGGTTCCCTCTCCATGCCAACATATCCACAAGTGGCCCTGTACCTGTTTGCTAGTCCACCAGTAATACCAGGACTACTGAAGGACCATTGACTCATCAAGTCTTTAGGGTCACCTAGCGCCGATGTGGACTATGCGAATACGCAGATGCAAACTGTACGACATGTACATCTGCCGGTTGCACTGGGCTGTGTATATTTCCGACACGTGACAACGGGAAGATCAATGCCTGTATGCACGATCCGGATCAACTGGCCGAGTCTGGGAGATCATCTGATTCTCTATCGACCGTGCTAGGCAGATTTATGTAGCAACTGATCGCTCTACTATCCATTCTCCATTGTACTGTACATGTATGTTTCGCAACCACAGTATTCAGAGTCCATTGATTAGTGACTCCTGTATATTTTATCGGTGTATACGATGTGTATTAGGTACATAAGACATGTATTATAATTATGACTTATACCGTATGTACCAGAATGGGCACTCCCGCTAGAGCATGGTGCGATGTTCGTATTCTGAACATTTTTCCGAAGGGAACGAAAGCGGAACGAGTACTGTAATGTACGAGGGCTGTGTCGTGCGCCTCAACCCCCCCAAACAAGACAAACTTCCTTTTTGGATCGTAGTTACCTTGATGCCATCACCGACCCCACATCTCTGACGCCGTGTTTATTTTTTTTGGCTAGTCGAGCCAATTCCACGCCTTTGATTCCGTATCAGATACCAGGTTCAATCTGTATTGTGGTAGCTGCAGCGGTCCATAGGTGTCTGCTCGAAAGCCCAGACATTTCAAGCAACCAGAGTACTATACACTCATCGAACCAGCCAAAATCACTGCTACTTCGTGAGGGGAACGCGGGGCAAATTCGACCATGCTACATTCGCGCTTGCGGCCAGCTCCCCGCCGCAATGCCACAAGGCCCCTCACTACAGCGGCGGTCCCAGCACCCGACTTCTAAGACGATGAGCTGAATAACTCGGATGTAGAAGAGTCGACCGAAGATCTATTTAGCACCTTTCTGCCGCATCTTTTCCCCGATGATGCGCCTTCATTTCACGGAGATCCCGGCCAATATCTCCTCTACTCGTCCCCGCGATATGGCGAGCTGGAGATCATGATCCCGTCTTCTCCCGGTCAGTCGGAGAAGAGGTCGGAGGAGGTTGCGGCCGGACTCAGGGGGAATGAGGAGAAGTCGGGGCGCAATCAGACCGAAGAGGGGAGACAGCTGTTTGCGCATTTTCTGTGGAGCGCAGGCATGGTCGTGGCAGACGGAGTTGAGACTGCGGATCGTCCAATGACTGCTGACGAAGGGGCGATACAAACTGAGGCTCGGGAGATGTGGTCTGTGAAGGGAGAGACGGTGATGGAACTCGGTGCCGGTAAGTGGCCCTCCCTGGCTGACTTGCTTACTCGACCGTGGATTTTTTGATCTTTTGGGTTGGTCATCACTGTCTACGAATCCTCGCTGACTGAAAGCGACTCTCCGATATAGGCGCCGCGCTACCTTCCCTCGTCTGTGCCCTTGCGAACGCTTCGCTCGTTGCTGTGACGGATCATCCTGCTTCGCCCGCGTTCACCGGCGCAATCGACTTCAATGTGAACCGGAATGTGCTACAACGAACTCCCCCGCCGCAGACCACCGTGTTAATTCAGCCGCACGAATGGGGCAACATGACCGACACCTTCTCGGAATCGTACAAGGGGAAATTCACTCGGATCGTCGCTGCAGACTGCTATTGGATGCGTGCGCAGCATGAGAATCTCGTCCGGACGATGGACTGGTTCTTGGCTCCGAGAGGTAAAGTCTGGTGCGTGGCGGGGTTCCACACCGGCCGAGCTATTGTGGCAGGTTTCTTTGAGACTGCCTTGGCGAATGGGTTTGAGATTGAGCGGATCTTTGAGAAGGATCTGGTCTCGAGGGACGAGCACGGAGGAGAGATTCGCCGGGAGTGGGTTTCTGAGCGGGAAGGCGAGAGCCCGGAGAATCGCCAGCGATGGTGCGTCGTTGCGGTTCTACAGAGGAAGACGTCTGCTGCAGAGGGAGAGATGGACGGAGATGCAAGGCGGAGACCATGATGACGATCAAACGAGACGGCTAATAGAACGGATTCCTGATCGACACGGCCGAGGAATTGACGGTCACGTACAACGTATTGTACAGTACAAGGTTGAATGTATGTACAATTGTATATGCATACTTCTATCTGGATCACCTTGAATGACAGGCACTCAAAGCAGTCGGAGCTCCCAGGATGCGTATTTAATTCAGTTAGAAGTACGACGGGTATTGATGCGACCCCTCTCTTCTCAACGACGGTCCGATAGAGGGCGAATTCTTTTTGCCGCGAATGACCGGATGATCTCCTTGCTACAGGTGCGGCCTCAACCTGTCAACCTGTCTCCCGGCAAAATGAGGTTGAGACTCTGCCCGTTGACAGGTCTTCCGTCGGCATCGCCATGATCAACTGTCATCATCGGAGGCGATCCACTACGTGTCGTATATGCCGACGGACATGTCTAGCTCACGGGAGTACGACCGTGATCGTCGTATGCTTCTCCTATCCAGGGCAGATGTACCATTGCACTCAGCGGTACCATGACTGACTCACCCCCCTGTATGTACAGTTGCACAGGACTATAGGATGTGCCATGTATGTACCTACCAAAATAGGCCACTCGGTATCCGCTCAGCCAGGCCCCGGGGTCACAGACACGGTGATTGTCCCGCTGTCGCCGAACTCCGCTGTGGCGGACTCCAGAACCTTGGTCCGGAAAACGTGCTATTTTAGCTCTCGAGTGTCCAGCCTGCGCGGGCTTATTAGAGTCGCATTATTATGAGTGGATGACTGTACTCTGGACGTGCTGAGCCCTTTGGTTTCTCCCCGGCTCAGATTTGTTTCGCAGTCCCCGCGACCCAGGATGCGCTCCGACTACAAATCTGCAAAGCCGAGGGCGGGAGACCCGGACATGAGAGGCTTTACACCAGGCATCAGGGCGGGGACAAGAGAACCTGGACTGGGCTGGAGAATTGATCAAGACTACCAGTAAAGTCAAAGGGTATGACAGGTCTTGTCGTTGGGACATGTGAGGACCGGGGAGGGGGAACTACAAGGGTGTGTGCACGTCCCACGATGAAGTCTCTCCCCACCGAGGACTTCACCTGTACAGGGTACCCAATGACACCCTACTGGAGCTGTACACTCCCGAGTCCCCAGTACCAATGCAGGCGAATCACTCGACATGGGCTTGTGGATGCCATACCATAACCACCGTATTGGCGTATAGTACCCCACTGCTGGCGTGTGGCCATTGAGTCATCTACTCTTTTCCTTGCGCGGACAACTTGTGATCCGATCCCATTTGATCATCACTGATGAGCTGAACTGGCTGTAGGACAGCTCTGCGTGCTCCTCTTCCCAGCCAAATCTAAGTTCAAATCAGGGGGGCCGTCTGTCATTGCAGGTGGAGTCGAACTATACCTCCTGCACCTCGGTCACGGCGAGCGCTACCCATGCCTGGAAAGACTGGATCAGTGGGTAAGGGATAGTGGATACAACTGGTTTATGCACGACTATACACTGCCTGGGTCACAAAGCTCGAGAGTTGAGATCCGGACGTGGGATGTAGTTCCCTCTGTACACTTGTACGGAGGGTAAAATTACAGCCCGCGAACTCGATGGATGTCTCAAAGTATGTTTCGTCGGGAGCTCACATTGTGCCATTTCAAGAGCACTTGGCGTCCGGTGTAAAGGATGTCTCAATGAAGGCTGTGTGTGTGTGGGATACTATGCTCATCGATTGGTATCCTCGCCCACTTATCACCCTTGGTCCCAAACTTACTCCTGTCAGGCAAATGGTCCAAATTATTCTGGCTTTTCATCCAGAGGTAATTTGAGGGGTGTTTAAATTATCATCCAAGCCAGACCCTCTTTGGTCTAGCGTGGTCCTGATTGAGCTGCAAATTGACCCCGTCCAAAATGCGATCGACGTTCATTCGGACCCGAATGGGATTAAAAAGCAAAGAAAAATGGATCAAAGGAAAAGCAAAAATGGAAAATTGGGAAATTGGGAAAGGGAAATAAAAACAAAAACAAAAAACCCCCCAATCATACTGTCACTCATGAGCAAAAAAAAAAAAAAGAGAATAATCGAAAATAAATCAATAATCATGGAAATGGAAAGGAAAATGAAATTGCAGTCTACTATCAATTTCCTCCATGATTTCCTCTGTGCCATTTGTGATTCTCAGCCGGTTACTCCTGATTCTCTCCCGAATAAAGAGGGCATGAGAGAAAAGGTAGCAGAGAAGTAAATTAAAAGAGAGAGAGAGAGAGCTATTCCATGCTGCCTGGGCCACCATCCCTAATTCATCGCTCCTAATTTCTTCTCCAGTGCTCCGTGCTCCGGCCTCAGTGCTAAGAGTCCGGACCGATCACTGATCAGTGATCCAGTGATCACTGCCGACAACTGGAGATCGCCCGCTCATACCGGAATCCCCAAAATCCCAATTCCAATCTAAAATCATTTGCCATCCCATCATTCCTTCCATCTCCCTCCAATCACCTTCCCAATCCGCCATCGAGCCATCAATCCATCAATCCATCAATCCATCAATCCCAGTTCGTCCACCAGTCTCCGACCCCCACTCCCTACCCTTTATTCTACACTGCAATAGCTGGACCTGTGGGACTGGAACGGCCAGTGGAACTGCTTGACCTTTCTGCTACTTGATCGAGGCGGGACCTCTTACGTTCTTCCTTTTCCAGCTCTCCTCCCACTTCATCTCCAAACTATTCCTTCCTGTCTCTCTCTCTTGCACTCTTTGACTCTCTCTCTCTCTCTCTCTCTCTCTCTCTGTCCATCTTCAGCTTCAAGATTCTCCCGAGGAGCGTACGCTAGGATCCATGGGCAACTCACAAGTCATCTCACAGACATCTTATACCTCGTGAATCAACTCCCGGCATTTGTCCGGGGTAGAGAGCGAGGGGAGGTACAGAGTCACTCCGTCACCCATCCCCGCGGAGTTATTTCCCTTTCCCCATACTCGAAGTCCGCCCGCAATTCATGATCAAGATTGGTCACCCTTCCTGACCGTCTGAGAAATTGAATTAATTTCAGTCGACAATCCAATTGGACTCAATCGCACCTGCATCAATACACGCACATAATATATAGATACATACAGACGCCGCTCGTTATGACACAATCATACCAACAGCCCCAGGCAGCCTTGGCTGGCTTTCTTGACTCAATGCACCAGGATAATGGAATGTCGGCCTACAGCCTCTTCGGTCAATATCCGGAGAGCGTCGCATTCTGGCATGACCCGTCCGCTCCGGTGCCGCCCACGGGGCTTGCTGCCCCTTCATATCCACGAAAGCAGTCGGCACTCCTCCAGCCCACCGGCGATCAAAAGAAACATAAGCGCACCCGGAGCGGCTGCTTCACGTGTCGCGCGCGTCGGATCAAATGCGACGAGGCACGACCAACCTGTGAACGCTGTCGCAAGGGCAGTCGCGATTGCGTCTACCCGTCACCCACTGCACCCTCGACCAAGGGCTCTCGGTCATCGACCAAGGCGCGCGGGACCCGCCCTCCCTCGCAGGGCAGCGAATCCTCTAGCAAACACGATACGGAAGAAGTGAGCCCGCTCGAGCCGATCATCGATGAGGGAGAACCGGAAGGTGCGGATATGGGCTCGGAGGCTTCTCCCAAGAGTGGCGGCGGTGCTGGTCATTCGTGGCAGCAGCTCCGTCGCACGCAGAGTGGTCACTCCTTGCAAAAAAGGAGCACGAAGCAGCTTTCGGAGGCAGGGTTGGCGCAGATGGAACCCGTCAGCTCTCCTTCCACAGAGTCTTCACGGTACGAGTCGATGAGTGTCCGGTCGGGAAGTGTCAGCCATTCGATCCAAGACTTGATCAATAATTGTCGCCTATCGGAGGATGTGCGCTTCTACTTGGACTTTCACCAGCAGAACCTCTCATACGACCATTTTTTTCTGCGGCAAAGCAGCGATCATTTCATCCATCACAGCATTCTAGAGCTTGCTTTGGGTTATGATCCTTTACTCTATGCGCTAGTGGGGTTCGCGGCCTACCATCACACCGTGCAGAGTGGAGGCAAACTTTACACATTCTTGAAGTATTATAACAAGGCGCTCGTCCTGTTGCGAAAATCTTTGGAGGCTGGAGAGGAGCACACGGAGGCAACGCTGTGCACAGTGCTTGTCCTGACGACATTCGAGGTATGAATCATCGCGCCCCAAGACAGAGCCGTTTCTTGATCCGTGGCTGACGCCACATATTCTTCTTCTTTGGCCCCGACAGGAATACATCGGAGATTGGGCCAACTTGGTGGACCACCATCAAGCTGCGCATGCATTGATGCGAGAATTACTCACCCCGGAATCCTCCAATATTATCGAGCTCCACACTAACATCTTTTTGTGGTACGCGCGGTTTGACGTCGTGGCTGGTATTCTCGCTGGCACAGAGACGATCCTGAGCCGCGACTGGTACATCTCAAAGGAGCATTATGATGCCGAGCAAGCCGCCCTTTATCCTGATGATCCAGGCAAGCAGCTCGCCTACATTGCCTCCATCAATCGGCGCTTCGGGCTGGATATGGCTTCTCTTTACGCCAAGCTTTCCCGGGGGCTCATCCCCGTGGATGACTTTGTCGCACAGAATGAACAACTCGGCCTCACAATGGAGCGAGCCAAGGCGATTCTTCGCCAATACGAGGTCTGCGAAGAAAAAGTTCACTCGTATCCCGACCCGCAACCCTTGACCGACGAAGATGTGGTGGACCCATATGTCCCGGGCTGCATCTGGCACGGGTCCATGTGGGAAGCAAATTTCTTCAAGATCGATCTTCTCTCAACGGAGTTGATGTTCAAATACCAGTCAATGCTGTCGCTGAAACTACCTCTGCTTCCGGACCTGCAATCACTGGCTCTGCAACAATGTCAATTGATTGAAACCATATCGCGATATCCTCAGAGAGGAAATGGCTACTGTATGAACTTCAAGAACAGTATTGGCATTTCGAGCATGTTCCTGCCCAGTGATGAGAAACATCAAATGTGGGCAAGGCGAAAGATGGCCTTGATGGAGCAGAATGGGTGAGTCTACCAATGTTCTTTGTGACGTCTGATCCTCGTCCCCGCGATTCGACGAGCAAATCCTGATTAACGTGCGGTCTGCAGGTACATCATTGCACCCAAGTTTCGCGCTGTTCTTGCTGCTATCTGGCAAGTTCCCGAAGTCAATCACTGGTGGCTCCCCAACAATGAGGGCTTCTCGGACATTATTCGTGCCGTGCGAACTCTCTCTGAAGAGAAAAAGAATGAGCCCCTGGATGGCTTCCGCGAGAACGTTCGAGATATGAAATCACTTTTCTGGAAGCTCAGCGTAGATGACGAGGAGGACGAGCGAAGTCCTTCCAGCAGTCACCACAGCTACACTTAATTACTGTGACCTCGCGAGCAGGTCGCTCTTCGCCAGTTTCGGTCACCGGTCACGGCAGTGGCGTACGTGCCTCTTGGAAGAAGTCGCGACGGGGAATTTTCCTGTCTCCCGTTCTCAGAAGCAGAGACCGAGACGGCATGGGTTACGAGTCAGCCACATCAGTGTCCATGGCTTCGTCGCGTAAAGGAGCCCGCCAGTCAAGGCATGCTCAAGCACCCACCGATGCCACGTCGCACCATCTGATCGACTACGGTGCCAGTTTTGATGTTGTCTCTCGTGCCAGTAGGCTCAGATCGGATTCTCGAACAAGTCGCCCCAGTCATGCAGCCTCCCATCGCGCTGCACTTGACTCATCCTGTTGCCCGTGAGGGGTGTCAGTTGAGTCGCTGGGACCAGTTTAGAGGCTATATGCATAGCCTCTGGAACTAATATATCTTCCTTTACGACCTCATGTGTAATCTTTCCAGCCAAAACTTCTCATATACCCTTTTTCTCTACTTTGGCTTTCCTCAACTTGAGTGGCATACCATCTGTTATGTGACGCGCTCGCAAATATAAAATTCATGCATTGTTAGACTCGAAGGGGCAGACCTCGAGATAAGGTCAGATTTATTCTTGTACGATATTCTCACACCAAAAATATTCTTGTGCGTATATTTGATCTCAAATTTCATCTGGATCCTTGACGCTGTGATTTGTGGCCAGTCAGAGGCCGACCCTAGCCAAAAGGCCACCCTTCATGAATAAAGAGGAGCTCCAGGAACCCCGGCCTTTCTCTATTCAAACATGACAAAGAGAACTCGAACGCCCCTCTTTCTGCTAGACCCAGACACGTTCAGCATTTATCTATCTGCATTCATGCACGTCCTTAGCTGTTAAAAGAACTAGAAAGAAATCTCTTCGCCGGGGGTGGTGGTGCAGCTCGTGGTTTTGGAGATCAACAAAGCCCACCCAAAATCCTTGTATATGGTGCCTGGATGCTTTCAATCCGTCGACCGAGACATGAAATGTCAATGCGTTTGTCACGATGGAAATTCGCTCATCTTTTCGACTTTTGGATGCAATGTAGCGCATTTAAAAACTCACCGGCGACCCCCCGTGCCCGCTTCTAGGTCTATCCCTCACCACATCCAGATCTGCACATACACATCCAAGCAATATCCAGCAGCTAACATGCCAAGTCTGATCCCACGATGGAAGAAGAAAAAGCCGTCATCTTTCCAAGCATTGTCTCCATCAGATAGAGACTACTTGGTCGACGTGCTCAGGGCCACTGCGCCTCCTCAGCCAGAAACAAACCTTGAGTCTCAGACTAGAGAGTTGCGCCATGACAAACAGCTAGATGACGATACACTTCAGTCAACAAGCTCTTCGCAGACTCCTGCTGCTCCGACATCTACACCCGCGTCTATTCGAAGAGATCTGCCTGGGCAACACTTCCGGTCTATACCTCCACAGGCTGCTCAGGACCAATCACTGGTTCCTTCCAAGCCAAGTTTCCATCATTTTCTAGCCACAACCACGGAGATTCTGAAATCTTGGGAACAAGACGATGCAACCGACCCAACATCTATCTCAAATCACAGCCGACAGACCCAATGCAGAACATTTTCGCTCGAACTAAGCTCTTACATGAGAGAATACGCAAACAAGACTCGAGCTGTATCCTCACGAAGCCATATCCATCGCATCTTGGAGCAATGCGTCCTTGTGAAACGAAAACTCCGAGAAATTGAGACATTGATGAAAGGATTGAAGATTGACGATTCTCTCGATGAAAATGCCAGGCAGTTGATTGGTGATACGTGGAGAGTGATGGTTAGTCTTGGGCAAGATTGTTGGGTCGATGCGGATTATGCTTTGAAGAATTAGTCACGCGGGTGCGGGAATACATTGCAGACTACAAGATTTACACAACTACGGATGATTGACCTGAACTATGGAATGCGATGAATTGGCGATCTATGATCCCGCTTGGCTTTTGCAACCCCGAAGAAGTTGTTACATTTGTTCTTGCTCGCAGATAATTTCCATCTTTCCCTTATTTTTTAGTTTTATTTTAATTTCTTAGGTTCGTTTCACGACTTCTCAAATTTGAAAGCGTCTGGGAATGTCAATCTTGACCAATTGATATTACGACTCCTTTTTTAACCCCCATTCATCAAAATAAGAACTATCTAAATGTCTGCCCCTCCACCCTTCCTCTGTGTCAAGAGTACCTGCAGAGCGCCGTGTAGCTTTGTATATCATCGGGACTTTGAAGACATATGAGTCTCGATGCTGATTGGCCACTCTACAGGCGCTTTATGCACATGTCAGGTGCCCGATGACGGAGAGTCCCCTAAGTGTTGTCGTCAGACCTTTCGCAGGGTGCTTAATATTTCGTCATGGCAAAATTTCACTTCAATTTAGCCTAAATACACCCCAGATTGTATGGCACTTACTTTCAGGCAGGACGAGAGTAAAACTCCTTCAATCTGAAAACTTAACGCGAGCCATGCAAGCAAAAAACAAAAAGAAAAAAGAAATGGTCCCAGAGGGGGTCGAACCCTCGACTTTGGCGTTATTAGCACCACACTCTAACCAACTGAGTTATGGAACCGTTGAAGAAATGATGTCCAATTAACAATATATTGGAAATCACAGAACTCGATTCTTGACATATCATTGGATGATGGGCAGATGTGGGTCCTGCCTGGCGTCGGCATTCTTCGATCCCGTTGTCGGATTTGATCGTCACGTACGTGATGCCGGAAGACTGGAGCAAGCTTGATCAAGGGTGTGCTTGAAACAATGTTGTTCGGGGCTTTGACTTGCTTCTAAATAGGGGCTATGTGCTATTGTAACCGGGTACAGTGCGATTATGTGCTTATCCAAAAAGAAAAGTCATTTGTATGTGCCTGGTCTTTTGATAGAATTCCACTATACCCAGGGAGCATCAGTAAGAGAGCCAATTGCGTTGATACGGTTCTCTGGAAGCATCTTTCATTTGTGTGATGCCCGGGTGTGAAGAGTGCGGGCACAATCAGCGTGAAGTAGGTATCGGTACAAGAGACAGAGCGAAGACTGCACATCACCTATCGAAAAAAGGGGGCATAAAAACTTCTAGCTTATGTGACATATTTCATGATTAAAATTTTATATCCCTTCTGATCATACCGTCAAGCCCGCTGTTAAATGTGGACATTGTACTTTGATAGTAGTCTTTACAGACGGTCTTAAAGAGCTGTCTTCACAAACATAAGCTGATGGGCACCTCTGGAAGACTCTGGTATGTCCGAGGATTCGCAAGCTCCCAGTAAGAGGTGGTATACCGAGAAGTTGTGAATTGTAAAAGCGGCAAGGAGAGCTCGAGTGCCGACAGAGCACATCAATATCGCGTATTATTTAATGGTTCTTGACTGAAATATGCCTGATTTCCAAGATGAAACACAGCGCTCAAACAAAGAGAGCAGCTCGTCCAGAAGCCCATGGCATGTTCAATATCAGGCATAAAGTGCCCGCGAGACCGGTGTCTCTTCTGGCCCGCAACCATGTTTCCAAGGCACGTCCTTGGCCGTCACAACGGTCTCCCACCCACCAGCCAATTCTCGACCGCCAGCTGTACCTGGATCTATAACCTCGACATCTTCGCCCCAGGGTAGAGCATCGACATCGACATCCCATCCCAACAAGCATCGAAGGATGACGCCCGCGCCCGCCTTGCTCATCACAGTATTCATGTCCTTGCACCTCTCGTCACATACGCATTCAATGCAACCCTGCGGGGAAAGACAGGGACATGACTCAATACGCGCTACTGCTCGTCTGAGCAAAAGTCCAATGAATTCGAACGCTTTGCTCGCGATCCCGGATCCGCAGGAGCCGCCCTTGGCATCGTAGAAAGTCAGGCGGGCAGGTCGCTGCCTCGAAGGAGGTTGGATCTGTCTCTCAAGCTCCTCGCGGGACTTGCCTGACTCGTTCGCACGGCGGAGTCCCTTGCCGAGCTCTTTCTGCGCAATCTTGCACTCTGTGCGAACATCACCCGGCGATGAAATTACAAAGGAAGGGAGTAGCGAGAGTACACCATGCTCAGCAGCGTGAATCGCCGCTGCGACATTCAGTCTATGTGACTCGAGGATTTCAATGGCCCGCGAGGGAACATTGAGCCACATTCCCTTTGTGAAAAGATCGATCGGAGGATTGTCGACAGCGACAGCGTCTAGAATGCGACCTCGCTTGTCGATTTTGAAAAAGCCATACACCACAGCATGGATTTGGACAGCACCAAAGAAGGCGCGACAGGCATTTGGTCCGTTGCCAACAAGACGCATGGCTTCAGTCTCGATGGGGTCGATGTCCGTATAGTCACGCTGCATCGTGCTCCAGTCGACGTGCACGCGCAAAACCCGTGCAAGATGACGCTCGACATTGAGTTCTTTGACGATGTATGTCTGACCCTGATGGAGGAAAATGCCCCCCTCATAGATTGTAAAGAACGCGCGCGAGGCTTCGACCTCCTCAAGAACGACATTGCGATTGTTCGTTGTGTCAATGACGGCAAAGTGTGTGTCTTCCGTGTCACGGATGTTCACACACCGCGATGGTTGAGGCCGGAATCGATCATGACAATGGTAGAAGCCCATGCTGTCCTTGACGAGTCGAGTGGCCGCGAGGGCATACAATTGCTCGCCAAAGTAGAAGGAATCCTCGTCAGGCCGGATTGGCATCTCAAAGGCGGCGCACTGGATATGTCCTTCTTGAATAAGCTCATTGGTTAGATCGATCTGTAGTTCACAGTTTGGCCGTGTGAATATCTCCTCCGGATTTTGCATGTAGTGTTGATCCGTTGGATATCGATCACCGACCAGTACAGACAGAGAATCCTTGTTTCGTCGACCTGCCCGGCCACTTTGCTGCCGCAAGTTGGAGATCGAGTATGGAAACCCGAGAGTGACCACTGCATCGAGAGAGCCTATATCGACACCCAGTTCCAATGCGTTGGTAGCCACTATGCCCATCAGTTTTCCATCAAACATCTCCTTCTCAATTCGCCGACGATCTTGCGGACTATAACCACCTCGATAACCCATGACCATCTTGCCGACTTCGGGCCTCTCCAAGGTCTGGAACTCGTTGCGAACGGCCTGCAAAAGTGTCTCACAAAGCCGTCTCACGCGACAGAACGCAATCACTCTCACTCCTCGGAGGATCAACTGGCAGACCAGTCGCGCAGTCTCAGCGACGCTATCACCACGTCCTGAGCTTGGATCAGCAGGATCCTTGAACGGAGTATTCCAGCAGAGGAACTCCTTTCGACCAGACGGAGAGCCATCAAAGTCCACCAACTTTACATCTTCGACTCCAAAAATCGACTTCATGTGCTGTTCTGGATTTGCGACTGTGGCAGAACAAGATATAAATTTAACGTGTCGATTGCCCACTGCAGCGCAAATCCGTCGGAGTCGTCGCATAATATACGCCACATGCGATCCGAACAGGCCGTTGTAAACGTGCAATTCGTCCACTACAACAAATTTCAAGTTCTTCAAAAAAGTGCGCCAGGCGCTTTCTTGAGGAAGGATGGTGATATGTAGCATGTCCGGGTTGGTGAAAATGATACGAGCTTCATCCCGGATCAGGTTTCGACTTCCCATTGGCGTGTCTCCGTCGAACGTTTCCACCATTGTTTGTTGCAAGCCATCCATGAATTGTAGCAGATCCGTCATACTGCGCCGCTGATCTTGTGCCAGGGCCTTTGTAGGAAAGATATACATGCCTCGGCTGTCGGGGTCTTTCTGCAATTCGTGAAGCATGGGAATCTGGTAAATGAGTGACTTTCCTGAGCTTGTGGAGGTTGAGACGATCACATGATGACCTTGGTACAAATAATTGATTGCTTCGGCTTGGTGGGAGTAGAGCTGAGTGATACCCTTCGTATTGTACAGGGCATTGACAAGCTCTTGGGACAATTGGAAGGATAGGTCGCCGTAGACGGGCGACTGTACATCAAACACTCGATGCCCTTCCGGCACAATCTGCGCGTGGTACCACTCCATCTCGCGAATCTGAGCGATGATTTCCGCAATGCTTTCGCGCTCTTTCGGAATCGTCGCTGGAGCTTTTACAACAGCAGGAGTATTCACCTCACTCCCAGGAGGCGTCGGTATAAAAGCGTTCTTCTCTTCTTCCAATGTCTGCACCGGGTCAAGTCCTTCATCTTCACATCGGACAAGGAAGGCATCGATTGCATCAGTGAACTTGGTGTTTCGTTTCTCGATAAGTCCCAGCATCTGTTTCTGACTGAAGACTGGCATCTTCAGGTCCTCGTCCCTCATCCGGCGAAACGGTTTGGATGGCTCTCCGGTCTTTGGATTTCGGACCTCTCGCTTCAGGTCCCCGTCCACAAACTCGAAGAGAAGGACGTTCCTCACAAAATTATCGTCATTCCCAGCGTAATTTGCAATTTCCGAGGCCGAGAGCATGCCAGTACCGCTCCGAGTCCCGTAGTCGGCGCCGTCTCTATCCCCGACTGTCATGATTTCGAGTCGGGCCTCATCAACGTACTCGAACCGCACAGACAGTGGGACCAGGACCTTGACTCTAGCCACATCCTCGACCGTCAGCTCACGACCTTGACCAATTTGTGCTTGAACCGCATTCTTGATGTTTTCAAAGGTCGTGATAAAGTGTTTGCGCGTGCAGCAAAAAGTGTAAACGAGGTTGAGCGCACGATGGGTCTGCGAGAGGCGCTTGATCTCCTCGGGCCATGGCTTGGCAGGCACCCTCTTCTGTGCGGCCTTTGCCTTTGTATCAGACGCCTTGGACTTTTTGCCCGTCCCTTTTCGTTTCTTCACAGGCTGTTGTGGTTCGCCGTCGGCCGCTCGCGAGTCATTCACATCAAGGACGGAGGCGCGGGACGCATCTTCGGTGCAGCTGTCGGCGCCGACTGCCGATGACGCGTTTGATGCTGAAGCATCCACATTCTGGCTCTGTTTTCTTTTCAGAAGAGGTTGAGCGTGATTATCCGAGGCGTCATTCATTGCGGAGCGCCATTACGGTCATCGACAAGATCAAGATCTGTATCAGTTCTGCGAGGATTCGTCATGGCCGACCAAGCAAGGAAACGCGAGGTCACGTGCGCTATATATGACCTAATTTTGGCCGAGATGTTATGGCTTGCATTATCACGGCAGTGTTTACCTCTTACGGAGTGGCTCACCCAGGCGGAGTCTTCTGAGGTTGTGACATGTCTGATATGATTGATGATTGTTGTATTGGTTGCCGTATCCTTCGAGTAATAGACCCAGGTCCTTCGCGGACATCCTACATAGTCGCAAGCCAGAGATCCCTTCAAAGATTTAATTTAACTTACCATGATCAAAAATTTACTGACCATTTGAGACTCTGTAGACAAATCATTAGATTGCGGAAATTACAGTAATCGAGCCGCTCCGAAATATATCTATGTCGTTTAAATTGAAGTTGTTCCAATTTTGATCAGGAATATCCACGACACACCAATTTTCCTAGAGCAGCCAACCGCCGAATGTCCACCTGACTCCCAACAGGGTTGTTTCCTATCCCAAGAAACAAGTCATTTGACCGTAAAATTGCACCCATAGCTATGACTCACAAGTGCACCATAGATCACCGTGGTCTCTAAGCTTAGAAAAAAAAGCTTACGTGCTTCCCTGCAGTTTCTCGGCAGTCCGTCCGCATACAGTTCCACATAGTCCGATAATCGGCACTTTCAAAGACGTCAAGGTCGGCAAGTCTCTCAATCCCAGCGCCAATCATCGACAAAAAAAGCTCCTCAATGTATCCAGCTATCACCAAGCTTTGGCTTACTGTAATTCCTCCGATCAATGCACAATCCACCGTTACCAAGCATGGCCCGGCTCACAAAAGTGTGTAGATCTTCCGGGATATCGCCGTATCGGCAATTCAAGTCCCCTCTCAGCCCTTTAGCACTTCGGTCCACTGGTAGTTCAAATAGCGCAACCTGGTATCCATATCAGCTCAGCTTTTTGCCATTTCACCTCCACATTCGATAGGCCATTATTCTCTCCAATAGAGGATCATGCTCCTCCAGCGTTCTTCACAAAGACTACTTCAGATGCCGTTGAATGCATCCATGAAACGATCAGCCAGCCGCAACGCCATGTCAACACAATCCAAAACAAGTCAAGATTGGAGTGCAGCGCAGTACCTCAAATTCGAAGATGAGCGCACACAGCCCGCGCGCGATCTTCTAGTCCGAGTCCCTCTAAAGACTCCTCCAAAGAGGATTGTCGATCTCGGCTGTGGCCCTGGAAACTCGACCGCCGTACTGGAGTCGCAGTTCCCAGACGCGCACCTGGTAGGGATGGACTCATCCCCGGACATGATCCGCAAGGCCAAAACTGCCCTCCCACATCGTGATTTCACGGTGGATGATCTACGTACCTACAAGCCTGAGGGGCCTGTGGATCTCTTCTTCTCAAATGCAGTGCTCCAATGGCTTGGTAGAGAGGAGCGATTTGCCATTGTCAAGAAATTGATGGAGAATCAACCCTCTGGGGGCGTGTTCGCCCTTCAAGTTCCTGATAACCTCATGGAGCCTTCTCATGTCTTGATGCGTGAGACCGCTGAGAATGGACCCTGGGCAGCTACGCTTCAGAATGTTGGTCGGGACAGCTTTCAGACTCCGCGAGAAATCTATGATCTTCTGAAGCCTGTTTGTTCTCAGGTGGACATCTTCCATACAAGCTACAACCACAGCTTGGAGAACCATGCGGCGATCGTCGAATGGGTCAAAGGGACCGGACTGAGACCATATTTGGACCCTCTTTCTCCTGAAGAACAAAAGGGCTTCCTCAGTGAATATTTGAGACGCCTGGAGAAAGCTTACGTGTCGACATATGACGGCCGGGTTTTGCTTGCTTATCCGCGACTCTTTGTCATTGCAGTGAAGAAGTGATTCGCCTCATGCGCAGCTGCGCCATCTATTCTTCTCATGTAGACTATGCTTTAGTGTCAATTCCCACACAATTCATGAATTCCCTCAATTGTCAGTTATTATCAGCACAATACATCAGCTTTGACCAGCGCTGATATCTGTAACACCCAGAGACAGTGCAGCAAAGCTGGAAAACATGGGTTTGCGACCACAGCAGTGCGAATAAGCCACCCACAACACAAAACAAACAAAAGATGCAGAATCATAGAGTAGTCAATGGATTTCATGGTAGAAAAGATCGCTAATAATCACGCAGTATGCTCACATAAAGTGGCATTGAGAAACTCCAAATGCACCGATCCCATATTTCTCTCCTGCACTCTCTGCAAAAAAAACCGACCAGAGCAGCAGTCTATGTGGGTATCTCGTGCCTGTCACTTTCACTAATCATTCGTCGTCAAGAAGGCTTTTGATGATGCCGTACAGATCCTTGGCAAGGGTTTCATTTCCAACCTAAGAAACATAAAATTCGTTAGAACACATTTGTCACAGAAATGGGATCATTAGAAGTGTAACTCACACGTAGCAGCAAGGGCACTGTGCGGCCTTCCTCATTGCTCGCCAGGAAGATTTGCTTCGATGATGGTTCTTCATTCTTTGCATCACCGAAAGTCATGCCCTTGAAGACAGGGCTGTTCAGCATAACACGCAACGCACCGTCGGCGCGCATGATCATCCGACCATGTCGCTTGCCCTCTTCATCGTTGCGAACATTGACCTTGAAAGTGCCAACCCCACGCTCTTTCCATTCGCCGCTGAAATGGAAAAGTTTACCCTTGCATGAAAACACATTCTCTTCTTCTTCCTCACCGGTCGAGACTATTGAATGGGATGTCAGTTTTGAGAAAAAAAATGTCACTTGCAAGGTTAAATAGACAACCCAGGGAGTACGCACTCGTCTGTTCATAGAAACGTTCGTCGGTCTTATCAGCCTCGAAGGTATTGGTTCCTTCACCCTCATCGTCGTCGCTTCCTTCATCCGCAGAGTCATCAGCACCGAGAGGCTTGGAAGTCGAGGGCTTGATTTCGCCGCCGAGGGGTGAAGCGGCAGCAGGAGACGCAAAGTTTGACAGCCCGCCAGTCTTGGCGGCAGCAGCAAAGCCACCTCCAACCCCCGCAAATCCATTCTTTAGAGAACCAAAGCCAGACGTGGAAGAGGAGCCAAAGGCAGAGGTGCCAGTGCCGGACTTGAACACCGAAGGGCTTGAAGCGCCAAAGGAGCCAAAGGGGGAGGTCTCTGAGCCGGCAAATGAGCCCAAAGCTGAAGAAGCGAAAGCAGATGTCGGGGCTGGTTTTTCCGAGGTGGAAGTTGAGGCTGCTGTCAAATTGGAGCTTCCAAGCGAAGCAAACGGAGACGACGCGGCCGCGCTGCCGAATGCACTTTTTGCAAAAGCCTAGGGAACGAACAAAGGAGAGAACAAAAAGTCAGTCAGGTCCTTCTGGCGCGAATAGCTTGAAAAGATCGCGCAGCTGGAGAGATCAGTAGTGGTTGGCACTCACATTGGCTGTCTGGGCCTCACGCTCTTGGGAATTATCCCGGTGTCGCTTAGTTTCCGTCTCTTCCGACTTCTTTGCGCCCTCATCTTCCACTTGATCCAAGCTCCTCTTCTTCTTAATCACTTGGACCTCTTCTTCCTTCATTGTCTTGGCGGAGTTCTTATTTTCGGTGCCCTGTGTAGAAGTGTTGGTGTTATCGTTCTTCAAGAAGTGGGCGTCCTGGCCACAGGATGGTGATTCCGCTGGAAAATCCGCCGGGCGGTCAGTCCGCGCCCCAGACAGCTTCGACTTTCGCGAAGACTCGGGCGAGGGCTCGACACACTCTAGCCACTTTTGGTTTACAGAGCTGTGGCATTTTTTCTGGATGGAAGCGCCCGAGGGAGAAGAGGGAGTCTTTTCAGACTCGGTTTCTTCTGGGTTCAGTTCCTCAACACCCTCTTCCACACAAGGCGCTTCAATGATTTGAATCCAGTGGTCCGAGGAAGGTTCCGACTCCGAGTCCGACACCAAGACAACCTCCGGGGACGCTTCACGGGGAGCCGGTTCTACGACTACCAGGCTCTCTTCCGACTCAACATCCGAGATGATAATGTACTCGATGTCTGGGTCGTTCCGATTTCCATGGGAGGACTCATCCGTGGCCAGTTCGGGGAGGGTGGCGGGTTCGGGGTCCTTTGGGGTAGGTTCACTCACGTTCTTGTCCTCCGCAGAGACCTTTGCGACCTCTGGAGTGGCTTCGCGCGATCGCTTCCGTGGGCCTTCGCTGTTGTTGGCCGCCTCGTCATCCTCGTCGCGAGATTCTTCGAACGATCGCTTCCTGCCGCTGGACTGTTCCGTACCGGAGCCATTAGAGGCACATTCGACCGCATCGTTCACGGCCGCGGCATCGATGGTTGTCTCCTTCAGTTGTTCGCGGACAGGGCGTTCATCGTTGTCAGAGGGCGGGGTGCGGGCGTCTCCGCCAGTCGCTAGTTGAAGAGGACCACGGTCAGCTTTGTGCCCCCCGTAAGAGATGCAGAAACTTGCTTTCAACACAAGAGACATGATTGCAGCCAAGTACGGAGAGGTAGTTTGAGCCCACGTCCTCGGCCTGAGCGCGATAACGGTGAATGATCTGATCGCGTATGCCGTCTCAAGCGAGGAACGACTGCGGCTGATAGATGGGAGATCGCAAAGTATGAGAACTCACCGTCGGCAGGCTTCTGAGGTTCGTCTGACTTGGAAGCCATGGCGAAGACTTGCTGAGAGGTAAGGAAAGGACAAGCGGGGAGGTCGAAGTGTGAGTTGTTGAACTCAGCCGGCCGTCGGTCTTGACCGGGATCGGAATGTTGTAGCAGGAGGCGTTCTTCGCGTTCAGCGCAAGTGAGCGAGAGAGAGAGAGGGGGGGGAAGGGTAAAAGAAGGGCGTGTTGTGGGTGAAAGGAGTGATGACGAAATGTCGATAGTTGTAGAAGCTGGAGGGGGATCGACGCAAGTGAGGTAACGAGTCCGTCGAGGTGTGACCGTCAGGTTGTTGTCCCGGTCACCGCTCCCGCCCCCGCAGGTACTTAAATAGCTGCTGATAGCACGAGTTTGCCTACACTCCACGAGCAGGCAGTGAGGCACAAGGCAGTCATACCAGGCAGGGGGCGTGGGAATCGATGCCTGGAGCCAGGCCTCCAGTCCTGGCAAGGCTGATACCTATTTTGGTTTTGGAGCAAACCGCAAACTGGTCCTCGTGTAACTGTGATCATTGCATTGCTCTGGTTGTAGTATGCCCGCGTCCATTGGGCGATTCATTTACAAACAATTCATGCTTTGCGGGTCGCCCACCACATCAATCGCATGGAAAGCACACGGTGAATCGGAGAAGATGAGTCTTCAATGAGCCCTGTATGCTCATTGGACAACACAGAAGCTGTTGTGACATTGTTGGAGACCTGCCCAGATAATGAAACGAGAGAAGTGATATGCCTAGACTTGACAACAGATCAAGCTGTTGCAGGTACTACTTTTGCAAGTAGAGATATGACCCTTCCTAGATCATGGCCATGCCTTTTATGGCGCGAATTCGCTACAGCAACGATTAAAAGATATTCAGGCTCTCTTCGGAGCGTTCCGGGCATGTGGAAGAAGGACAGAAGGCTTGATAATGTAGTAGGAACCACTTCAAATACGCGCGCTTGAATAAGCTCGACTACCAAAGTCAGTGCGAGACGGGGATTTCCCAGGTCAGATACCCACAAAGGCCACCACCACAAGGCACGAGAGAGTTGCCAGAACAGAACGAACAGGGAAAGATGGTTGGCACGCTTAACTAATGAAACACAGGCACCCAATCGCAATGTAGAAGACAAAGAGTGGATAGACCGCGATGCCCACACGGTTGCGCAGCACACCGGAGCCACCCAAGATACTCACACCGGCCGCCAGAGACCATGCCACCAGGACGAGATAGACAGGTATTCTGGCAATGGTTGGAAGACCAACAGCGCTCAAAAGCGCAGCGATGACCAGGGGAAATAGCGTATAACCGATGATAGAAATTGACTGGAAGAAAGATCTTCAAGAGCAGACTGTCAGCATGGGACACACAGAGCGATTCCCAGGAACTGGGTTGAGGAGTTTGCATCTTGCAAGACTTACATCTTTCCTCCCAAAAGCTTGATCTGCAACGTCACGGCGGCTTCTCCGACCCAGACGATGCAGAAAACACCCGAAAAGACATTTGACGCTTGATCACCCTTGGCAATGGACAGGAATAAACTCAGCACGAGACAAAAGACAAGCGGACCCCTAGAATATCGTGTCATATCATCAGTACAGAGCTCTTCATGCAGACCAGGGACAACCATTATGCGGATGCACGCAGACATACCAGAGATCCCAGTCACGCAACCCTTCGCTCAAACCACCTTGCAACACCATATCTGCATCGGGCCAGCGACCCACGAGCCCGCGCAGGTTACGGCCGAACCCTGTTGCTTCACCCCGCTCAGCAGCATCGCCCATCCCTCCGCCGCTGCGCTGCAACATACCGCCTAGCAAATACTTGGGCCAAAGCACTTGGCGCATCTTCTCCCAGACAGCGATCAGGTCGCGAGAGAGTGTTTCCCAGACACTCTCGTCAATGGTATTTTGAGTTGCTCGACGATCCTCACCGGGGATCGATGAAGTGAGGTAGTTTCCGTAGCCATCTGCGCGATTGCCTCGGGAGCTAGACTCGGGAGCGATGTTGCCTCGTAACGGAGCTGTGTCGGATGTGTGTAGGGGATCGTCGGCCTCAATATCTAGTATAGCGATCGCGAGTCAGCAATTGAATCATCACAGTCGCCTCGGGAAATGGCCTTTGGCGCGGGCGGGGAGTAATCGTACCGTGGTCGGCTTCAATCAAGTCGTCGTCCAGGAGGGATTCGTCGTCAAGCAGGTCGCCCTGGGAATGACCAGGCTGTACGCTAGCCATAGTTCCGTTTTCTGATAGTGTTTTGACTTTTTTGGATAGATGAGAGCCTTTCTTTTATGATCGCATCACCGATTTTGCGAGCTCGGGTAAACCGCAGTGGATAGCAGAGGGCGCAATGTTGATGGTTGAACTGGCTATCTAACCCCGGAGAGGCTAAGTGGCATTACGCCGCGCAAGCTGGCGTCACCGCCCGGAGAGAAGGGAGTATGTACGTAGGCAGCCACCAAGGGTAGGAACACATTCCGATTGAGAGAATAATCAGCCATAGTATAATTTCTAGTTGTGTGTACAGCGATTTGGGTATTTGTGGCCTGGACGATCCAAAGAGCCAAAAAAAATAAAGGCCGAAAAGGTGACATGATCGTGACAAATTTGAAAAAGGATATCACACTTTTGCGTTCGTAGAAGAACAGGAAGTATAGCTCAATACTCGGCTCTTTCTTCATGCTTTCATTTGCACCTGGGAGCAATTACGGAACATAACTGGCAGGAGAGATGCGCTCATATGAGACAAGAACCTTGACACCCTCCCCCAGTCTAAAAGTGAGCAACCACGACGCCGTGGAGGTGAAATGTCTAATATACAAAGAATGTTATACATAATAATCATGTGCTAGGTAGTATCCAAGGGCATATAGCACGTAACAAAAGCCTTCAGAGGAAACTCAGCCAAGCTTAGCTTGCTCGGTAGATTCCGCAACCGTGGGAGTTTGGGGTGCTTCCGGATCACTCTTTGGTTGGTCCGTTTCAGCAGGGACCTCCTCAACAACCTGCAACTGTCGTTCTCGGAAGGCATTCTTCTGTTCGACCGTAGGGTATACTGACAGCTCACTGAACTTTCTGATAGTCTCCTTATCGGAGTAGGTCTTCAGTAAATTGGAGTCCGCTTGCAACGCCTTCCGATCCTCCTTTGGTACAACAGAAGAGTATTCCGCTTTGAGTATTTCGTCAATCACCGTGCGCACCCGGGCCATGACCTTGACAGCCAAAGACGCGGGCACATTGCCAGAACCATTCTTCAGAGTGCTCCAACGGGAGCGCCGATCAGGTTTCCCGCTTTGTAAGGCGTCATGAAGTTGGGAAACTGGCACTCGCAGGGCGTTGATAGCAGCGACGTGGAGATCTGCAAAAAGCTTCTTGCCCAGAACAGTGAGGTCGCCGATCTTGCGCCGATCCTCCTTGGGTAGGCCTCGCAGGTTCAAGAGGACATGTGGAGCTTGAGCAAGGGACTGAATCAGCTCCAGGTACGATTCGACCACTCTTGGGTCGGGCAGAACCAAAGCTTTATGCATGACCTGCAAAAGCTCATTTGCATGGAGAAGAACGGACGCGTTATTGCGGTCCCGGCGACAGCAAGCCATTGCCAGATGGAAGAGCTTCTCATTTGCGAGACCTGAGGGTAGTGCTTGGTTCTGCATGACCTGAACAGCCCTCTTACTGGCTCGACCGGCGCGAAGAAGACGCAGATACTGAGCAAGGGCGACCGCATCAGGCTCGAAACGGGTCTCTGACTCGAGAGTCAAATAATCCCAATAGGAATAGCCCGCTGCAAAGCCTTGAGGAAGCCGGTGGCAGACATCCTCGATGAAAGTGAGCTCTTTGCTCCGAGGCTGGAGATAAGTTAAGCCCTCGTTCTTGGGAACGACCGGGTCGAAGACCAAGTCAAAGTTCTCAATCTCTTCCTCTTCCGCTCCTTCCAAAGGGTCTTCCTTCTCAGACTCTTCACGCAGGGGACGGTTGTTTTCGTCCACAAATGGAACATCCTCTGTGTGTTCCGACTCTGCAGCCGAGCGCCGCAAGAAAGCCAAGCGGAACATGGTAAACCGGGAGGCCTTTTCGGACTCCGCCGGCTTCTTGGCGTAGATTGGGATGCCCATTGTTTGATTGTAGAGCGCCAGAACATCATAGTAGTCACGTTCCCGTGCGCCCTCCAAAAGCAGACTGGCCATTGCGTTGACAACATGATTGTCGATTTGCAGCTGATCTTTGGTCCACCGGTAGAGGACGTCTGTCCATATTCTCTTTCCTTCCATGACCATTTGATCTTTACGTTCCACGATTTTGTCTGTGTCTGCCGGGTTGATCTTTTCAAGGTCGTTGCGCGCGGAATACTGGAGGGCGCCGAGGATAATGGTATATGTGCGCATGTCGGGCGCTTGGGGACCTTCTTCAGGCAGTTCTCCAGCAATCCGCCATAATGAATCCATATCATGATGGCGATCGCAGACTGAGAGCATTGCATTCGTGTGGATAATGCTCAGATCGACATCAGAATGCTGGATGGATCTGTAAATGGACTCGGCCATTTTGATGTTGCCAGGCGATTTGGGGGCGTCGGCAAGACCCTTGAGCATCAAAGTATATGTCACAGAGCTGGGCATTCGACCACGTTTTTTCATCTATTTGCCAGCGGAAAAAGATTGTCAGTGATTTTTAAGACTTTCCCCTCGACGAACCGAGTGCACCCATAGGGAAACACACACCCCCTAGGAAAACTTACATCATTATAAAACTTGAACGCCACTTGTGGGTACCCTCGCTGCATACAATAACTCAAAAGGTGATTCCAAGCGACATCGCATCGCTTGCCGTCCTTCTGCGCCTGGCGAACTAGAGCTGCCGCCATGCCAACATCGCCACTGCGCAAAAGACGAGCGACACGGTCTGCCAGATCACGAGGGTCCTCCAGCCATTTCAGCTCCATGCTGATTGTTTTGCGGGTGAAGCTAGCACTGCGAATCTCATCGTTGATTTCGCCGCTCTCTAGATTTGATCCAGCAGCGATTGCCATCAACGAGCGCTCTTCCTGTTTCCGCTTCTCCACGTCCACGATCGGACCATCACGGCCGGATTTTCGACCCTTGTGCGCGCCATTTTTGTTGAACTTGGGAGACTTATGTGGAGTCTCCGAAGGGGTATCAGGTTCGTGAGAGTTGGGGAGACTTTCTTCGGGTTCGGTGGTCGCTTGCGAGTAAGGCCGGAGAGCTGAAAGCTGAACAGGGCGGAACTTGGTACTGGCGGTTGCAAGTCGTTGTCGGAGCGATGAGCTGCGCAGAGATCTACGCAGCATACATGCTGGACTCTGAAAAGACATGACCTGCCCCTCTCGAACGGAAGAGAAGATAAGAAAAAAGAAAGGGGGTGTGAGAAGGAAGAGAGATCCAAACAAATGAATGAGAACACTATTTGGCAAGTCGCGGAAGTCCGCAACAATTTCTCGAAGATCGGACGTGCTTCTAGCCTCTTTTGGGCTAGACGGGACTCCCTTATCATTCAGGCATCAGCTTGACAATCAGCTTTATGCCTAAGGCATGAGCCCACATGGCGCGGAAACGCTACACCCGGAAAGGCTTGGCGCTCCAGTGGAATCTGCGGGCCGGCCAGAACACACTCCAAATCGCACTCTGACAGGTGCCCCCCGGTCTTGTGACGGGAAGCTAAGGAGCCTCCGCCCATCCTGGGTACCTGACAGGCTGCCACATACTTCCCGAATGCAGTGGCAAACCGTGGGTGTTGTACATATGCATCATGTATGTAGTACCGCATGTCCCGTCCTGCGCTAAGATCAAATTACACTTCACACTAAATTCCCGAGGACGTGAGCCTGGGTACGCGGTCACTTCCGGTTTCAGATCAAATCGGCCTTAGCTTCTGGACTAAGGGCCTTGCATCCTGCGCAGCGCACGATGCATACAGTGGGGGCTACAATACCTAAATTACCTGGCCTGAGAGTCGCATTCGATGAAGGTAGTCATATGAATTGTGCAGAGCTCACGCGGGTTTCCCCTTTTTCAGTCTCTAGTGCCAACGATTTGACATGTACGTCAGTTCTATACAATAGCAGATGATTTCACTTCGAACATCTAATACATACCGCTTTTATTTCACTTGATCGTCTATCGTCCATTGGCGGTAAGTTACTGCCATTGTCATTTACTCGAGTTACACGTGAGATATCACAAGACGCTGGATGTAGCAGAGAGCGCAGAATTCACATAATTTCTGCTAGAGACAAATCACTTCCTCTGACACCCAAGAATAAGTAGTAGTCACTGCGTGTCTAAAACCCTGCTAACACATAGTACTACTCAAAGCCTCGAATTGAGACACATCTCCAATCTCAAGATCTTTACCTACTCAGATCGAAAGAACAAGCCACACCAATGATATGACCAACCAAGCAAGTTCCATACATTCATATTTTGGTTCTCATTGCCTTTTCACACGACTTTTGCAGACACCGCATCGCCAAACTTGAACTCCACCCCGATCTAAAACAACCACTAATGAAAAGAAATTCTCATATGTGATGAAGCATGGCCGCGAGCCGACTGTTCTCAATTGTTAAGATTCGCAACTACATGCATCTAAACAAGCCCAAGTCCGTGCATCGCATCCTCGAGTCGAGTCCAAACCCTCCCCACATAATTCCAGACCTCCTGCCCGGCCCTGGCAGCCGAGTTTAATCGCAGGCCGTTCAAGTTCTACCTACACCTACAAACCGACTTACCTCCTATCGTATACTTATCATTTCCACTGAAAAAAGAATCGAACCTTTCATTGATTCACCCAGACCTCAGACCTACACAAGTCAACTCTTGATGAATAACTGCGCTTTCTCAGCATGAGACAACGTTTCCCGTCCGTACCATCTTTTATGAAGCCAAACATTTCACATTCAGATATGAATTGATTCCAAATCTCCCCTTTCTTCCCATCCTCCTCTCGACCAGAAGAGAGACAAACTGTATATTGACCCATCCTTATCATTCATCCACCACCACCCCGCATCTCGGACCACACCGAATGTCTTGAAACAACAACCTCAAGTCTCGCACGATGTCGCCACACCGCATTCGCGAGGTCCCCCTCAAGTGCTAGACCCAAGCCACAGGCCCAATCAACCAGGAAAACTGGCGACCCGAGAAAAAAACCCAGACATGTTTAGAATTTCGTAAATTCTCTACTGATACTACATGCTCAAACAAACAACGCAGCATGTCCAATAGTACAGTACAAGGCTACTGTACATAGTCATACTCAGTACTTATGGACAGTACCAGTACACGACAGCCTCTCCCCCAATGGAATAGTACCTTGTCGAATCCAGAATTCTCCCGTCAGCCCTCGTATGTATCTTGTATCTTTCACACCATCTCGGTTTTTAACTCTGACTGGTGGGACTGCTAGTCGGTACTAATTTTCCAAAGCGATTGAGGTATTCGGGTACATGGTTGATTTGTTGCGTCGGAACACGCGGTGAATCTTCCAGATACTAGGTGCTAGCATATTTGTGTATCTGCGCTACTCGTCTTCACTATCGGCAATACAACATGTACTTTGCGATCTCCAAGGTTGCTCGTTCAAGGACGGGGAGGGAAAAAAAGAGAGAGAAAGGATGAATGAATGAGAAGGGGAATAAAAATGAGTACAAAACGCCGAGTCTATTCGATAGCCCACATCGAGCCGTGCTTATCAACCTTTCCCGGTCCGGGCCGGCACCCCTGCCCACTAAGGTTGCCAACGCGGTGCCGGGCCATCTTGAGCGAAGGGCAGGGCGTACTTGATAGCAAAGCCTGTACAAGACTAGTGGTAGAGTCCCGGATCGGATCGTTCGTGCATTCGACTCTTCCGACGCTCGAGGTCTACATGACAGAACTGGTATTGATGTGGGACTCGGCGCCTGGACTGTGGGTAAACCCCCCCGTTGGTCCATTCATGTTACTGCAAATGATCAAACACCACGACCGAGGAGGGACAGAGATTGATTCAATCAAATATCACCAGTGAAGGAAAAGTGAAATTTCTGCTCTAGAAATTCCCTTCCTCTTGGAAAGAGAGAGAAAAAAAAAGGAGGCCATCGCTCATAAATCTAATACATGAGGGAACAGGATCGTCACGAGTATACAGACCAGCAATGTTGGGTGGGGTGGAGTTTGAATATGGAATCAAAGAAGAGCAAAGACGGGAGAACAAAACAAATGAGACTCATTCATCGACCAGGGTGACAAAAAGATTAGAAGGCCTGCAAGAAGATGGTATCAAAGGTGTGGAGGGCAATGGACAGCAGATCACAGGATGAGCGATATCCAGAGCAAGGGCAAAACCGGGAGGGGATGGAGGCGAATCCGGTGACGCAGGTGACGCAGGTCAGACAATGGGATATCGTGGTTCAGAATACAGAGCAGGGCAGCGATTGCAAAGTACAGTTCGAAGAAGGCCGGGACTGATCAAAAAAAAAAAAAGAAAATCGAGAAAGCCACACAATAGCCAGAGCAAACAAGATGCAGGAATTGAGTCCCGCATCGATGGGAGGAATAGACATCAAGGCATGGCTGAAAAGTTCACGTCTCTCAAGAGGGAGATAGGAGATTTAATGCGAGAACGTTTCTAAAAGGGCCGTAGCGAAGAGGGATCAGCCAATCGGGTTTCGGGGCAAAAAAGACATTGAGTGGATGGATAATGGTATCATGATGTGACCGATGGGAGGATCAAATCCCATCGAACGATGTATAATCGAGGGAGAAGAGATCCGGTCGAATGGCGGCGGAAGCGACAAATGGTCATCGCTGACGTGCTCTTTTGTTTCGTTTGGTGTGTGTGTGTGTTTGCTTTATGTTTTTTTTACTCACGTTGCTGGTATACAGGGCCGCTCTGGTATGGAGAGTGAGGATAGTTGGGAGGGTATCCCATCTGTCCGTTACTCTGGTAAACCATTCCGTTGCTGGGGCCCCCATACTGGCTTTGGACTTGACCGTCGGCGGGCTGGTAGCCGATGGGAGGCAATTGAGGACGGACACCGTTGCCGTATGCGGAGGGAGGGCCACCCTGTGATGGGTCAGAGGAGCCAGGAGCGTCCACCTGGCCGGCCTGAGCTGCTTGGGCAGCAGCTCGTTCCCGTTCTTCCGCGGCCTTGCGTTGGGACTCTTCCTCCTTCTTACGGGCCTTCCATTCCTTGCGGATCTCCTTGAACTCTGTAGAGAGAAGACAGTTCAAGTCAGTACACAATTGACAAGTAGTATCAAGACAGAGGACATCATGCAGGGGGAGAAGGAATGATATGGGACAGAGGCGACGATGAGGGTTGGTGCAGGTGCGGCGCATCCGGCTAGTGCGGCGGAAGGGATGGGCACGGCAAGCTTTGCCAAACTTAACCTCCACGCCATCGGCCACACTACTGCGGCCCCGCGAAATCTAGTGTAACTCACTAGCGCGAGTAGCTGCCGGCGCTAACCCGATAGAGCAATTTGCGACAGAACGTTTGAAGATCGTCCCAGAAAAGCTCATCACGAGAGGACCGCCACGAGTATGGTGACGAGGGGAAAAGGGAAAAGGGCAATAGAACAATCGGGGCGGAAGCGCAGAACTCACCTTCAGGGGTTCTCTTGGCCCCGTGAGACTGCATCGTCACATGGGCGTTCAGATGGTTCAAGGTACCATATGCCTTCTCACAACCGTTCCATCCACACTTGTACATCCGCTCAATCTCCTCGTATCGACGACGGGGCCGCTTGTGTTGCTGAGCTCCCGGGATGGGGACGAAGGAGTAGACCTGTCATCAGGGGCACACGGGGGAGAAAAAATTAGCATGACCGATTCCGATGAAAGCAAAGAGTCCAATGAACCAGCGCAAGTTTTTGACGATTCCCGGGGAGGGAGAGAGAGCGAAAGAGAGAAAGAGTGAAAAGAGGACACAGAGAGCAGAGTGATGACCAGAAGCGATTCCAAAGGTTGAATCCTGGCACGCGTCTCAACATCGCAAGGAAACGGAACATTCAAAGAGACGGAGAGAATGTCGTCTGGAAAACAGAGAGGTCCTCCCTCCGCCCCAAAAGAGCAAGAAAAAAAAATTTCTCTTCTCCCCGGAAGAAGATCACCAAAAACATACCTGACCGGTGCGCGACCCTCCGGTCGCCACAGAGGAAGGAGAACTAACCGTGGTGGCCGCGGGGGAGGCATAGGGCCCCGGCAGACCGTGATGCTGCTGTCCATAGCCGTGTCCCCAGTCCGGGCGCGCGTACATCTGATGCGGAGGAGGAGGGTGCCCCTGATACTGCGCCATCTCGTGTCCCTGTGGCTGATAGGGGGAGTAAGGAGGGGGATAAGTCGGGCTGTTGGCCGGCAGCGAGGGATCTAGAGGGATAGGCGCGTCAGAGGTGAAGTTGTGGGAGGCGGGCAACGAGGCAAGAGTAGCTTCGGGTTCCGGGTCAGGACTGCGCGGCGTCGCGATCGAGTCGGACGCCGGAAGCGAGCCGGGAGCAACAGAATGAGAAGAAGTCATGGGTACAGGAGAAGCAGAAGAGGTGGTGATGGCAGAGGGAGTGGGCTGGAACGGACTTGTTGCTTGAGCCATACCGGGCGCACCACCGGGTTGAGAGTTGGGAGCAAAAGATGGCGGGCGCGGGAGGTAATCCTGGTGGTATGCGGGCGACCGAGCAGGCGGTGGGTTCAGTCCGTACTCGGGTTGGGGGGTGTTGGACGAGGAAATGTTCGCGGGCCGGGCCTCGGGCGGCGTGTGGGAGTACTGCGGGTTAGGGCGTCCTTCAGATTGCGGCGGGTGAGGGTAATGAGGAGCCGCGGCAGTAGTGACGGAAGTCGGGTCTATATAATCCAGTCCACGATGATTAGACCTGGGAGAGACTTCAAGAGACAAAAAGTGCTTTGAATGACTGGAAAGACGGGAATGACTGAATGGGGGTCGTGCGAACCTGACTGTGCGTACTCGGCGGTGGGTCGGTCCATATAAAAGTCGGGGATGCGGCGCGGCGCAGAAAAAGGTTTTCCTGATGCGTTCCGATCCTAATTGGGAGCGAGAAGGAGGAGGAGGGGGAGGAGAAAAGGGAAAAAAAAGAAAAAAAAAGAATTGGCGGTTGCTAGAGGGGAGTTTGAAAGAAGAAATAAAAATCGATGATCTCTTCTTGTCACTTCTCTTCACTCCTTCACACACACATACACTCTCTTTCTTGCGCTGTGTGTTTCTTTTCTGGTTGTTTTTTTTTTTCAAATTTTTCTTCTCTCTTTCTGATTTTTTCGAGTTTTTTTCACGATTTGATGTTGTTTTGCTTTCGAGGCTGCAAGACGCGTTGGACGGAAGAGTCAGCACGGGAAATAATAAGGAGAGTGAATGGGGGGGGGGGGTGTAGAGCGCGCAGTGGGGGTGTGGGAAGAAGAGGGGGTCGGCTAGACAAAAAGAGTCAAAGAGGAAAATCGGCTCTCCAGTCGAGAACCACGAGACAGCCAACCAGCGATCCGGTCAAACTGCCTTTTTTTCCCTTTTTTTTCCCTGGAATTTTTTTTTGGGCCTTGCCCCCTAAAAAGTGAATTCCTCTTTGGGTTCATTTGAGGATTTTTGGCATTTTGGGATTTCCTCCTTTTTCCGTTCTCCGCTTCGGTCTCTCTCCCCCCCCTTAGCCCAAAAGAGCACATGCGCAACGAGGAACAACAAGTGACAAGTCGGGCACGTTGCACGCAAGGGACCAACGAAAGAGCCAGATTCGCCACGTTCGCAATCGTGGCTTGCCTGGCTTCCGCTGTACCTCGCCAGAAGAGTGTATCCTCCGACGGTGCTCGGCAGATGGCGATGGGATGAAGAACCAACACAGAGGGGACAGGGAGGAATCTTTGCTAAGGGGACTGACCTGGCTGATGGAAGCACTCTATGCTGAAAGGTCGCCGTCACCCACGGTCGTCCAGACTGGCGTGGCGGTGGAGATCTGGCTTGCGTCGAGGCGATTGACGCGATATCCAAGCGCGTGGAGGGCGGGATGGAGGACGAGGGTTTAGTAGTAGTTCGTTCCAATTTCCCAGTAGGTCGACACAAACGGCTTGCAGGATCTAAAACTCGGGGCCCGGTACCAGGTCACGAAGAGAGATGGGATTGGAGCGGTCAGGGTGATGGAAGCAAACTTAATCTCTTGCTCCCACGATCCAGGGCAAGAGGCGTGGATGGAAGTGGTGGTATATCACGCTGGCCGTGAGTGAACGGGGGCAATTCCAGGTCGCGATAAGGATCGGACTCTTGTCCCCTGGTCCAGGGTAGACTAAAGCGGGACTGCAATGCAAGAGATGGATATCGCTTGAAGCGTCTCGGTCAACCGAGTCGGGCAAGGCAGCGTGTGTGTAGAAGAGCAGCCTGCAGTCAGGGTGGACAACCGTACGATGCAAACCGATCTGGGTATTTCACAATGAAACAGAATCCACGAGAACCATGCACAAAGAGATGGGATTGTAGTTACTTGAGAACTTTAAGAGCGTCACGGATGCCGCAGGGCCTTTGTACGAGACGGAGAGTCACCGCAGGTCAACTCTTCGGCAGGACCAGCGTCTCTCGTTGCTCGTGAGATCCGAGGATATGGTGGGGAATCTGGTGGAGCAGGTTAATTTGACTCTTTTTTTTCTTTTCTTTTTTTAATGGTTGGTTTCTTTTTTTTTTGGCTCCGGACTGCTTGTCTCTCCCCTTCCCCCCCTAAAATTTGACGATTTATTTGATTGTGGTAGATTATTATTGACTGCGATTGAAAATAGGTATTTCCGATAAATTCCCTCTCATGCGGATGGAAGATATGATGAAGAATCGCGGTTCAATGGCCATGCTCTCTCTGATCACCGGGCACAGATTGCTTCCCAGGATGATCAACTTACCCCGTGATTTAATATCCTGTAGCACCGGTATAGGCGTTGCCGACTCATAGACGAGATCACGTCTTTGCATCCACAAGAGAGTACTCAACCAGGACAGATCCATTTGAGGTTACAAGCTGAGTGTCGAGAGAGATCGACGCGGTAGGGTTCTGTCCATATTGGGTTGCGACAGCGCATCGCAAGGCGTTTCCTGGTCTCTGGGATTAATGCCTGAGGATTGTCCACCTATTTGGATCCTCCGCCACAGGGACGGCATCGTCTCTGATGCGCGACGGAGCGTATCACGGTCGCAAAAGTCGAGCCGCCCGCACAGCTGATGGTCCCAAAAAGGATGGCCATCGTTGACATATTCCAGATGGATGTGTGTTCCCCTATACAAGCTTTCAAAACTGTGGACATATGGACACCATGAATGATAGTTGGCTCTGGGGGAGAAGGGGGAAGGGGGGTACTGCGAGAGTGAACGAGGCGATTCATAGATGATCCAACCTCTGCATGAATCAAGCATCATCTGAGGGGAATGGAATGCGTCTAGTACTGAATCATACTTGGGGCAGGACGGCCACCGTCCGGTCCATGTCCAGTACTTCGTCCAACCCATTATGTTGCTGTCCATGATCATGATCTTCCTCCTCCGAGCTGGGGCCTTGATTAAACCACCAGAAATACCATGCAGTGGTACCATCACGCACACTGGATAAACTATACAGTGTGGATGTCCTTCCTGCTCATGGCTCCTGGAAACTCAAGGGCCCAGATTTCCACCCCCTCGCTCAATCTCATTGGCACACATCTCTCTGATCGATCGGGATTTGCACGCATTACAGCTCCCACCGAGAGATTGGTATCTCCCACAGTGTGGTGCGAATGAAAATCCGCTATCTATCCCCGCCGATTCCCACCATCGGACCATTTCCCTTTCCCACCCACCTCTCCGAGAAAGACGTTGCCAGTGACCCTGGATAAGGGGGGAGGGGGGAACGGATTGGACGCCCCTCCTTGGCTCCCCCTCCCGTGTTCCCCGCTGGTCTCTTCTTTTGTCGTCCGGCGGAAGCCCTGATCTGTGATGGCCGCGATGATGTGTACCGCAGTTGACCCTGGCCCCCATGATGGCAAGAAGAAGAGCACAAATGAGAGAAAGAGAGTGAAGAAAAAAAAATAAAACCGATTGTATCGATCTGAATCAGAATCGTTTTTTTTGATAGCCCAAAGCCCCTGGAGGGTCTTTTCTTTTCTTTTCTTTTTCTTCTTTTGGGTGGTGATGCTTCTCATGTCGATGCATAGAAAATTATGTAGCTTGACGTTTGGGTCGCTAACATATGCCGGGCAAATGTGGTAAAAAACCAATAGTCATTCAATTGATTTGATCAAATAGGTCAAGTCAATCGATACGCTGATCCAGTCAGGTGCACGGAGATGCAGGGCCATGCATATCCTGACTTTCGGAGATTTTCCGTCTCGGCGCAATAACTATACTTAGACAATCCAGACAGCACGCAATACCGATGAATAGATTAGAGAGGATGAAAAGTGGGCAAGATGGTCCAAGCAGCTCTGTCAGTATCAACGACTAGACTACAAAGAGCCAACGAGAGAGCCAGAGAGCCAGAGAGAGAGGAAGGGAGGAAGAGAGGGACGAGATGGACCGGGGCGGACGAGCTTGGGCCTATGGATGAGATTAAGCATAGTCCCAGGCACCTTAGTCTCCGTTCCAAGACATGTCACTACTCGGGACTCCGTCTTGGGGACTGGTTTGAACCATCCAGTCATTGAGCCCACCGTTTTTCGATCAGTTCCCGTTGGGTTTAGCCTCTGGTGCTCATCTTGAACTAGTCTACCCGCACTTTAGACGCGTCTCTGGGCGGACGATGGGTGAACCAAGCGTCTAGTAGCCTCCTCCTTCTCCCCCTCCTCCCTCCCCCCCTCCCGTGGATACCAAGGCGATAGTCAAGAGAGGCGATGGGAGCGCACGGGAGAATGAGAAGGGAGGGTGTAGGGAGGAGGTAGTCATCGAGCAACGGAGGGTGTCACGGGTGGAAAGGAGGTACCGATGGATGATTTTTTTTAATTCCTTTTTTTTTCTCATAAACCCCTCTTTGTTACATGTTATTTGGGAGGAGGAGAGGACAGAAAGAAATGAGAGACTGGGATGGAGCAAACCAGCAGCGAGTGCCGGTGGATCAATGGAAGAGGAGAGTCCTGGAGAGGTCCAGAACCAATAAGCGTCGATGGGGAGCAGAGGAGGATGGAGAAGAGAGCGCGAGGAACGAAGGTGAGGTGGTGATGGTGGTGGAGAGAAAGGATGGGACGCGGTGGAAGCGAGTCCTAATCAGGACTAGCTCCGACGCACCTGATCCCGGCGGAGATATCGAACCAACGACGATCCGGGAGTGAATTGAATTTGGGGCCCGCGGGATGGTGGACAGAGTGGACAGGGTGGAATCCAGCAGTGGACTCCGAGAGAGCCCCCGAGCTACACCGGAAGAGACACTAGTGCAAGCGGGGGGGGAGCGAAGGGGACGCTCGCCATCACGAATGGATGGGAATCTCGGGAAGACCAGGGCCAAATGGGAAAAGGTCGAAGGACCAGGCCTACCGCAGCAGAGGGGAGGAAATTCAATCAGCGGGCACGTCGGTGGAGGTGACTCCACCGCTGCCTGGATCTTGGGTCTCTTTGGGCTTAGCGGCAAAGTCTGCTGGAGCAATCGTGAGAACCAGGGCGGGTGCAGCCGGTACCTTCTGTTCCGGGTATGAGGGCCTGGAGAGTAGATGATCACACTTTCCCCCTCCGTCTGGTGGAAAAACAGAAATAATCAGAAAAAAAAAAAAAAAAAAAAAAAACAAGAGTGGGCAAGGAACTGATCCACGCGCCGTCGGTAGATGATTTTCATGTCCGTGCCTCGAGATGGTGATAGGCGTGTTGAGTCACGTGTGAATGCCCCCCAGGCAGCAGACGAGGTGGGTAAACGTCAGAGTCCGTCAAGATTGTGTCAAAAGTTGAGGAATCTGTCTGGTTGGAATCAGGCTTTTCGGTGCACTTTGTGACGCCGTGAACAGTGACGATGGCCAACCCCTCCCCATATTGGTTGGCTCTGACCGAGGTGTTGGTTTGATCCTTTTTGCGAGAGGGAAATGGCCAGAGACATCCGCACGCCTCTCATAGGAGGATAAACAACGCGGGTCGGGTGATGGAGAGAGGTCAAAAGTACATACTGTATCAGTACATGACATGTGACGGCGTTCTCCATAGCGGGAGATGTACAGCGACCTCATCCGCCTCTCTCCAGTTCGAGAGGGACCTCCTGGACTCCTGTACCTGAGTGGACCTACCGAATTCACATTCAATCTGATGCTGTCACACAGACTTCAGCCCAAGTATCGGCAATGGAAAGGATCCGACAATGATACAAAGGTGGTGTCGAGACTCGAGAGTGTGTCTCTATGGACTGAAGACCGACTTGGTCGTGGTGCCTGACTGCCTCTTACATTTTCCAAGAGCTGCTGCGCCTTCCACATCACCAGAGGCTTCTGAGTCTCTTGTGTGGGCTAAGGTTTTATGTCACACTACGTGATGCTGAACGTTTGACGTGGACCTGACCACTGAAGATGGCTCCCCTCATGTCGAACACGCGATGCAGGTTGGCTCAACCGGAGTACGCAGATTCTCCCCGTCAACGACCCGAGCCTCGTTCAATGGGTCGTCACGACGGAATATCCGACTTGAGAGGAGCGGAGCCGTGAACATCATCAGGAGATGGAGAAGCTCACGATGGTCGGCTGTCGCGTAATCGAAGATCACCTGGGGCTGGCCCCCGGGTGGACGAGACGCGGGAATTGCACGCAGCTGGACTGGAGGACTATCCTTGACTGTAAACCGTACCAGACGGTACTGTCCACACGTGCCTCTTCACTCTTGTCCTCAGGATCAGAAAGCATGTTGGTGGCATCCATGTGGGGCTGAACCATCACCGCCAGCACAACAGCATCACCGTGCAAAAGCCCCACTGTGATCGGAGGCTAGTTCGCCCGCCGCCCGCGTCATTTCACAGCGAAGCACCAAGGGAATGGATACTCTGACCCGGACTTTTATCAGAGCCATCGAGGTTCGAGCGCGATTCTCGACGCCATGGATCTCCATCGTCTCCTCGACGAGACGGGATTGAAGTTCGCCTGCGATTTTCCCGGTACCGATCCAACCTCTTTCGACGTCTCCGCGGATGCACGCGTAGAGATAAGAGAGGGATCCCAACGAAGCATCTCGTAATTTCCCTCGCTCACGAAAGGAGACCTTCGCCAAGAAGCTTTCAGTGTTGACCCTCCCTCTTCCTCTTCTCCCCCACCCCCCGGATCCCCTATTTCCTGCATTCAAAGAGTTCCGCCAGGAACGGATGTCAGACCCGGTGGTTTGCTGGCACGAGAACGACAGATTCGACATTGCTCCACTCTGCTGTTTTTGTTTTAACCGGGAGACCGACCGTGAGGTATCCCATTTCCCTCTTCGGGTTGACTGGGCTTGCTCTGGACTCCCGTCCGTCCTCGATCGGGAGACTTCTACCGTGGCCATGCTATCGATCGCAATTTGCGGATTTTGATTCCTCAAACGAGCAGATTCCATCGTTGTTCAGGTCCATGACCCACGAGACGCTTATCGTCGTTGCGAAAGACCAAAGAAAAGGTTTGCATCTCATTTCCCCGGCATGCTCGACATTGGTCAACACCTCATCTCGTCTGCTGGTGAGGACATGGATCGAGCCAACCAGAATCGGACTGTATACATCCTTTTTGCGTCTGGTTTCCCCCTCTCTCTTTTCTTTTCATTTCTTTTGTCTTTTTTTTTTTTAATTGCCGCTCCTCACACGATGACTTTGGAAATCTTGATAACTGATGGACTTGAATCTGGATCACCTTGGAGAATCAAAGTCGTTCGCGCAACCGTCGGACACGAGACGTGGCCCGTCACTCGTCACGGGGGTTCTGGCGGACCTCCGGGGTGCACGTGGAATGAGGCTTTTTCTAGGAGGGCAATTGACTGCGATCTGTAGAGTTCTGTACTTTGCAGGTCGCAGCGCCTGCTGGATTCCACCAAATTTGTCTTTGAACTAGCGCTCGCGGCAAGGCAGTATAGAATCCGTGCACCTACATCGAGACTAACCCCCGGGACTCGCATTATAGTTCTACACACACGACACTATGAATATCGAGGCTGCCACTAAAATTTGAGCCTCATGTCTGACAGATACAAGGGAAGACTAGACGGCGTAGTTTGAAGGGCCAGGGTCGAGCGACAGCAGGTATGGCTCTGCAGAGTTTGGGTTTGGAGAGGGGGAGGGGCTCTCTTCGGTGGTGTACCAGTCAACCTGGCCAAAGTGAGTTTCTCTCGCATGTGCAACAGCACAAACTCCGATCTCCGTGCCAAGTTTCGGTTCCTGAAGTTTGTTTCCTTTTTTTTTTCTTTTGTTCTTTTCTTCTATTCCTTCCGCCCCCCTCGCGATCAACATCTCGCTTGGTTTGAATCTCATTGTATATCCCGTACTGCAAGGATAAGACTGAATGGATTGCATATGTTCTCATTTGTCCGGGATGAGACTTTGACCAAGAGAACTTCTGAGTCTCTCTACACGATTATTGACCGGGAGGTGGGAGTGAACTGTGGATCGGGTGTTTCAACCACGATAGGGGGGGGTGAGGTTCGGGTGTAACGCGAAGGGCGCTAATGAGGATTCGGTGTGCTTCCTCCACATCCCGCGGTACCGTGAATTTCTGAATTTCCACCTTTGATTTTTTTTTTATTTTGATTTTGATTTTATGATTTTCTCTTTTTCTCTCGTCCGATCTCAACCTAGCGTACGGTACATGACAAATCTCCCAACCTTGAATTTCCAACGGCCAAGCTTCGCCTCGCCCTTGGGTGTCCCGGCCGAAGACCCATCTATTCCAGCGTATGGCCATCAGTGCGATGTGAGACATTTGCGCCTCACCGCGCCAGAAGCGTGATTCAACGTGATCTCATGGTGTCAAGGAAGAGATACAAACACACGGCTCGACTGTCGAGTGATCCGATCTGATTGACATACTTGACTCGTGAGGATAGAAGATGGCACACCAGCCCCCTCTCCTCTTCTTCCGGTGTCAAATCCCGTGATTGAGCTTTCCATTCACACGAGAAACAATCCCAGGGTCGACTCATGCTCACAGAGGTTCAGTGCCTGAAGAATTGACCATCATCCGAGAGAAAGATTGCCAATGTTCAGCTGGATTGCCCCACTCTAGAGTCATCGATCTCTACCCGCCCGTTGTGCGGCTGCTATCCCCGTACGTGAGACGAGACCTGCCAACATGCCCCTCTCCCCCCCCCCCCCTTTGAGGAGAGTATGTCCCTCTTACCATGAGATTCCTCGGAGAATGTAATTCTCAAATCGTAGGGGTGTCTCTGAAAGAGACCACAACTGTCGTAATACCTTGGTCGATGTGCCTGAAGTCAGTGGACAACGGCAACAGTACCCGTACCAACAGTCACCTCCAATCTGTCCACGACATCCAAGTGAAGGTATCCCAGCTCCACTGGCTTACTAGTGCCTGCAATCACGCCACGTCCCAAGGTTCCACTTTCCTTTCCCCCTTCTGCCCCCTGTGAGCGCGCGCCGGTTATTGCGATCGAATCAGCCGAGTGGCAGACGTCCAACGTGATGCTTGGCATGGGTGGGAAAACCGGGATAAATTCGTCCACGGTCTGGGTTTGCTCCAGGTGCTATAATGGGGTGAGTAGTCTCTTTCGCCCCCTCTCTGAACTTGGGCCTTCTCAGGAAGGCAGAGCGAGAGAGGAGGGGGGGGGGGGGGTTTCCCGCTTGTGGAGTCCCAGGAAGAACAGATAGTGTCTGTAAGTCGTTGAGGAGATGGAAAATCTAGAAAAAAAAAAGAAGAGGCTCCTACCTTAGTACAACCTCGCCAGCTAGCTAGCTAGCCACACAGTCTTTGACACTCTGGGCGATCTCATCTACTAGGGTGATTCTGGGTTTTTTTTTTTTTCAAAATGGCAGGTCGAGCTTAATTGATCATATATTCAAAACCACACAGAGTCCTCTCACAATGGACAACGGCCACATGGCATACATATGGACAATTTCAAATGACAAACAGTAGCTCCCCATCTTAGGCGCTTTGCGCGGCTGTAGCTTATTGATCTGACGAGCACATGCACATGTACCCATCCATCTTCTCTTCCCTCTTTCCCCCAAGGTTCTTCTTCCCCCTTCCCCCCTCTGCTTTCAACTTTGACAGGAAAAGAGGCTGACACTCGTACCTTATGGGGAAGAATACCAGAAGGGAAAAAAAAGAAAAAGTCAATCCCCAAGAGAAACGGCCACAACCAGAATTCAAAATTCAAAATTTACTATATCCAACATTGAGAAATGAATAGGAACAAAAATAAAAATAAAAATAAAGAGAAATAGAAAAAAAAAACAATGAGAGGGAAATCTTGCCTCATGCATTTTTCGCAACGGGAATGCAGCAGGCACGTGTCCCTCTCACCATATGGACTGGTCGAGGCACGGATGTATTCCGGAGAAAAAGTCATATTGAGATGATCACCGTGTCCCGCCTTTGCCTCTCTGCCTCTGTCCCGGTGGACCAGTTGAATCGAGTGGGACTTGCGAGGTGTGTATTGCCGTGAATGTACAGTATGATTTATTTGTTTTTTTATCATTGTCTTTCTCTTGGGGGGGGGGGGGGGCGGC
>JAMAHA010000002.1:122056-297813 GCA_023626555.1 Penicillium sp. PF2412A
CTTTTTTTTGTTGGGGGATTGGGTGGGGTTTTTTGCCGTTATTTTTAATTTTTTTTTTTTTTTTTTTTTTTAATTTTTTTTCTCTTCCCCCCCCCCCCCCCCCCCCTTCCTCGCTGGTGATTCAATATTTCTTTTCCAGATCGATTTGGGAGAGGGGAGGATGGTGACCACCAAAGAAGAAAATTAAGGGTATGAAGGTACTACCGGGGCAAGAACCTAGTAGTATTACTATTACCTGAACAGTCCGTGTGCATAACAGGACAGTATGTATGTGGCGGATGGTCGATTGACTCAACTGCCGAGCTGCGTAGGGGATAAGCAAAGAAAAAAGACAGACACGATGAACTCGGTCCTGCAGGACGAGCATACCTTGTAGACGGGCGTGGACAATACCCGGTAGCCACCTGAGGTACCTAATCACAGACTATCATATTAGTCAGTCCGGATCTGATACCCTCTAGCTTTTGCTAGTGACGATCCCCCAGCCCAGGGCAGGCAAAAAGGGGAGGAAAAAGACGCGAGCGCGTTTGCGGTCCAGCGTTTTCAGGGTTCGACTGGTATTATCGTCGTATTTTCCATCATCGGATACGGTCAGGTACATGCGGTGGTTCGCTATACACAGGACGTCTCGACCGATGATTCTTCTTCGCCCTCGCAGTCCGTCAAAATGATACAAGAAAACAAAAAAAGAGGTCAAAGAAGAATAACTCCATCTCCCAAAGTTCTCAGCTCGGCACTCTTGCCGCGGGAAAATGGCCGCGCACCGCCACTGATCGGTTTTGCACACTTTGCGTATACTAGATGATGGCAGTTGAGACTAAGCTAATCATCAGAGTGGATGGGGGATGTTCAAGGTTCGCGTCCCATTCCTAAGCACAGGTCCACAATTTCCATTGGGGGCCACCGCTACACAGAATGGAGTTTAGAGCCATTTGTATGGATGGACAGTCGTCCCAGTGCCAGTGCCAGTCTCACTAGAGGCGCCCTCTTTACTTACTTCCATGAAGCCCTCGACTGTATCAGTCAGATCGGTTATTATCGCGTTGGTCCCCCCCCCCTCCCCCCCTGGTCTACCAGACGTAGCATGTTCAAGAGGTGACCCGTGCTCTCGAGAGGATCAGGATATACCGGTCCTGCCAGTCTGCTTTCATCTCCTATCCGTGTTTCTCATTTCGGCCGAAGCAGCAGCAACCACTACCAGACACCTGCAATCTCGAAATTTTTTTTTTACCGTTCATGAAACCCTGAACGGGGACGGGGGCTTAAGTGAGAGAGATTGTCGGGCCTTTAGCGGCTTTGGGGGAGACCCGTTCGCCCCCATGGCCAGTGCGGCCTCCCCTCCAAGAACAAAACAAAAAAAAAGGCTTACGAGCTAAGGGGAATACTACGCCTACCTGCTACGCCAGACTCAGTAAGTCATCTCCGCCTCATAGTTCGGCAGATCGTGTTAGCTTGTCTCTGAATAAGCTCAAACATTGCGACGACTAAACCTCATCCCTTCTAGTCCAACGGGAAGATTTCAGGGCCTCTATGTGGTGTCTATTGTTCCTCCCCTGATCCCCCCCCCGGTGTTGGACACCACACTGTGGAGTTTTCAGGTGAATGGTTTTCCAGCTCCTAGGCGCTGGACGAACCTCCAATCAACATCACATTGACTCCAAGACTTCCAAAACTGTTGATTCTAGACCGAACAGGAAAGAGGATAAGAGTGTAGAGTTAGGCTATATTGAGTAAAGACCCAATGATGGCTCTCGGCGCGCGACATCGACGATGAGATGCTTGTTCCCCCTTTGACCAAAGGACGATCACCTCTATTTCCTGACGCCTCGTCCGCCGGGGATGAATTGGGGAGAGGAGAGAAAGAACTTCGATCGAACGGATGACACGATCTGAACCAATCGTTTAGCCGAACCGAAGCGGAATCGAAAACAAAAAGAAAAAACCGGGAATGAACAACCTCCCCTAGAAAAGGGAAAAAGAAAAAACGGGTAAGAATCGCCATTCATGGGTCCAACGTGTGTACCTTGCTCGTACTACGTCCTTTTTTGTCAAGGGTTGCAATCCCGAGACAGACTTGGCCTGTAGAGATATCATTGAATTATTGATCCAAGGGGGAAAAAAAAAGGCTTTCATGCTCAATCCCTCTCGTGTTTGTTGTTTCTAATCGGCTGGGAGGCAGATGGACGATGCAAATAGTCCAACAATTACACATACTGTGCGCGCCGATCGCACCATCAAAAGTCTCGATTGTCAGCAGCACCAGCATCGCCTCAAACAAACCTCATGGCTGAAACTACCCTGGGAAGAGGACTGTCTGCCGTCTGCTCTGTGGCAAATGTGGTACATCCCCCTGAAGAGAAGCTTCGAGGAGTGACGGACATGCCTCGGTTCGGATCGTTGGCCATCGCTATCGACTTGGCTGAGCTCAACGCGACCGTGGAGATTTCCAGATTGCGAGATGTCTCTAGCTGAATTGCGGCCCCCCCATTTCCTCCCCTCTCCTCCTTTCTTGGCTGCAGGCTCCAGAACCCCCCGTCGAGGTGACGGTAAGAATGAAATGATCTCGGGATCTTCGGAGGGGGGACGCCAGTATTTACACAGTGAGGTGAATCCAGAGTCTGGATTCACCGTGTTTGAGAGACATTTGTCAGTCAGTCTGGAACCGAGAGAAGGAAAAGGAGGAAAGGTACTCTTGTTCATAGTGTCTATGGTTGTTGTTTTTTTGTTATTGATCGATATCGACCGAATTAGCCCAAGATCTCAAGAGTCCTGTCCTCGTGCATCATTCTTGGGGCCCCGGTTATTATGTGCAGCGTCCGGTGCAGGCACGTGCAGGTCTTGGTAGGCGCTACAGATGCTGATTGACGTTTAATGAAGACGCGTCCCAGACTCGATGGGGAGAAGAAATAGCAAGTAAAAAACAAAAAAAAGTCTTCTCCGGGAGTGCCGAGCCTCGAGTGTACAGTTCCCCCCCTCCCTTTCGCGAGATCGGTGGCACCGTTATCAACTGGACATGTGGTTTGAAAAGTGATGACTATCACAGAGTTCCACGAGTATCATGGCTGCATCTCGAGTACATACCATTCCTCAAAACTATTTTACCAAGTCAGAAGTCAGTGAGAAGGAGAAGGAGAAGTAGAAATAGAAATAGAAAACTTGTAAACACCGGGATAGTACTGTAGTATGGTAGTACAGGTTTGCGCATATCGACCGTGTCCTATACAAACATTCATCTGGACATGGCCAAAGACCACTAGCGTCTCGACGAGTGGCAATCCTCGGGCGGGGCTCCGCCGGCTGTCCCAGCGGACCTCAAAGTGGGCGCGTGAATCATGCCGACCGTCAGATTGTGGATACGCTGACTCTTCGCTTTTGTTGTTTTCTTCCCGTTACTTACCCGAGTGGGGAACCCGCAAGCGCGCCATGGCTTCATCTCGGAAATCATCATGACCCAACCTGGTTCAAGACTGACCCAGTGGATTACACATACCCATGGATGCCTATGTTCATGTGCATGTCGATGTCCATGTCCAAGGTAACCCAATTCTCGTCATCGGCGCAAAGAATAACTGTCCCCGAGTATCTCCGCTCCATGACTTGATCTCCCTCCACCGGAAATACTTCGGTGGAAATCAACCCTTCCCCTCCTCCTCCTCCTCCTCCTCCTCCTTCTTCTGAGTGTCAGAGTATGTATGTCGGGGTGGATTATTCAGACAATCTTCGTCAAAAGGCCAAAAGTACAGATCATTATTTCAGGCACCAATCATATCTCTACGTGGCAGAAAGGATGACAGGCAACATGCACTTCGCAAGGTGCCTAGCTCAGTCCACCGCGGGGGGGGGTGTTCTCCCAAAAGTGAAAAAAAAAAAAACAAAAGTACAAGAAGATCGTCTGGAGCCCATTCACCGGTCGAGGCTGGAAATCAAGTGGAAGCAGAGCATAACAAGAGAATAATTTACTGTATCATCTCGGGAATCGGCAGCGTATCCCTAGATTGGTCCCTTTTTTCTCTCTCTCTCTCTCTCCCTCTCTTTTTTTTGGCAGTGTTTCTCTCTCCCATTTTTTTCGGATATGTACGAAGAGAATGGAGACTCGCGCACTGGCTTGATAATACCTGTTTTTTTCGGTATTTTTTCCGAACTCTTGCGCGTCTTTGCTTTGATTTCCTTTTTGTGCAGAGTGCGAGGAGGGGAGAGAAGGAGAATCAGTGCGATCATCTTGACACAAACGTCGCCAAGCGATTTCATTTCGGATGGTAAAATGCTACGAGGGCACGAACCAAATTCCGATTCTCACCGTCACAAAAAGGGCCAATCATCCACGCCAAGCTGTCCCCCCCATTGAACAGATAATTGCGCATCCGCCTTGGTCAAGGAAGACTGTCAGATAACATTCACTGATGATCCATGCTGATAACCGCAAAATGCACGAGGTACCTTCGGTCGACTTCCAGATCGAGTCACTACTGGCGCGTGTCGTTTATCATTGATTCTACTCTGTGCAATAATAGTCAGGACCTGCAAAGAAGATAACTACCCTCCAGCGGAGAGAAAAAAAGAGAGAAATCATAAATCGTGCCGCCACTGTTTGGCTTCAATGTCTGCCGGAAAGGTAGAGATTAGGAATGCTCACAAAATCTAGTATATATTTTACTGATTGGCTCAGTACCCTGAGACTGTCATGCGGCGCGCGGCAAGAAAGAAAAAAACATCGTCTTGTATTTTGAATCTCCGAGCAGACATAAGCCACCACAGTCTACCACCGGCCCTTTTAGCGCCCCCTCCTCTTCTTGCATTTCTATCTAGTGATCCCAAGGGAAAAATGGTATGTTTGGTACCTACCCAATCCCGATATATGGGTTCCTTCAAATGTTCTAGGTGCGCTTCTTCACTCCCCCCGTCTGTCTCTGGCTCGGGTAAACGGACCCTGAACCTAAGTGATGATCGTGAAACCGCGCTACAATAATGTCGATCCACATCTCCGAGACCCAACCCTGGCGCTGTACATAGCCTGAATGAAGATAAACATTCGGCCCTAGACTCTTTGGGTCGTGCACCTGAAAATCTGTGCATGAGACTAGGAGTATATGTTACTATGTTGTGTGTACGATCTGGCGCTATAATAGTCAGTGGCTTATCAACCCCCCCCCCTCCTTTTTTTTGGCTTGGCTGTTATCCACCGCAGGATGTTGGATAGTGAAAAATCTACTGTAGAGATTAAGAACACCCAATTAGTCATTGAGAGTATAGGTTCTCGGTCTAGATGTGGATCATGGATTCTTTTACAGGGGAGAAGAGGAGACTCGTTCCAAGAAATCTCAACTTTCCATGAGAAGAAGAAAGAAGAGTCCATTTGCCCTGCTTCCTGGTGCGGGTGTAGCCAAGGTTCAGTTGAGAAATCTGGAAAAGGCTCTACTGAGCTGAAATCAAGTCATGCATAGGATGCTTCCAGTATACGGCAAGCCAAAGGGCTGTCTGGTGTATACAACACTACCTCTCACGCCACTCGATAGGGGAATATCCCTGATCCGGGTAGCAAAAGCTCTATTTCGAAACTGACAGATTCTCAATATACTTACCCTCGATTTTGATGCCATCTCGCGTCGCATGGCTGCCCTACCGAGTAGGTAGCCAAGGTTCATACCCAGACTGTCTGGGTCGCACCCCGGGATGAGCTACTGCAAGCGAATCTCGCGCTAGAACGCCCTATGAAAAAAAGCTTTCCCAAATGCTCTTTTATCAAGTAGGACTTGATCGGAGAAATTAATTTATATGACCTCGAATTTGTACCGAAGCTATCAATAGGCAAAGTACTCAATCTAGCTGTTAGCTCCCTTGAGGCTTGCTCGCTCTGTAAAAACTCATAAAATCAAACCTTTCTGCACCAGCCGACACCCGTCATCTCGTATATATGTCTACTGTCGTGCGAAGATGAGCTAGGTCTGTGTTCAAGCGGGATAGATAGGTCCGTAGAAGCCTCACTTGTAAACGCATGGTGCGCGCGACGTATGGGGGAGTCAAGTACTCACCTGCTGCGAAAATGTCCCGAACCTCAGATGTCAATTATTGATTGGGCTGCAACGTATTCCCATTAAGTTATTGAGGTGACCCAAAAAAAACCACCCCAGACTGTTACCTCGACTTTGTCGTGACCCACGTTCAACCATAAATCATCCAATTTCTAAGCTTATCGGTAGCGTTGGGTCTATTGATCAGTGCCCCAGTTTGCAGTGGTCGGGCGATGGAAGAAATTTCCAAGCTGTCCGAGATGGAGACGTTTTCCTTCCATTCACAGGATCAGCGTCGTGGAAAAATATATTCCGTCTCGATATAATATTACCCCGAAGCTGATCTGCCAGCAAACGTGCGATTGCGGGGCTGAACCTTGACGATCGATCGATGAATCCGGGGATGGAAGATCCATATATTTGAATGTTAGATAAATATTCATCCAGCACCATCATTGATGCGAAATCCCTAGGTACCGCTTGTTAGAGCATTGCAATATTGAGTCCATGAAAGATTGGCACTGTGCCAACTGCTTCATCAACGATTGAATTGAATACCTACCAGAAACGACCCGCCCCCCTTCCACTGCGTACTTTACCACTACAACAACCTTTACAATGTGGTGGATACTAAGTTTACTCACCATTTGGAGTCTCGCCCCGGCCACAATCAGCGCAGCATCCATATCTCACACTTTCTCCAGCTCTTCCAAGCCAAGTCATAAGCTTGACTGGCCACAGAAAAAAGGACTGTAAGTCAAGGCTCCAGGATCACTCTGTGAATGGGTACCACACTCATCACATCCAATCGCATCCATCCATCCTTTTCCATCTTCCATTCATTACCAATAATCCCTACATTGGATGCAATGCTGGCCAAAATCCCAAAAAATTATATAGACCTTCAATCTAACTGTTCTCCTTCTCTCTCTTATTTCTTTCTGACAGCATCGCATTCGGAGATTCGTACACATACGTCCAAGGCACTCACGGACACCAGAACTTCAGCTTCATTGGTGACCAACTGCATTTCTCCTACGATCCGGAGACTCTTCTCTCGAATGAGATTGTCCAGAACCAGGTGAGCCATCGAGGAGTCCCCCCGCCATCCACGGTTGGATGAGAGCTCTCATACTGATTCCGATATTGGCTTAAACACCAGACCGCGACGGCAGAAGGGGGACCCAACTGGGTTGAATATCTCACAAAATGCGGCCTCAAAGCCGGCCTCACCTCCCCCCGGACTTGTCACAAGCAACTGTGGGATTTTGCCTTTGCAGGAGCAGACATTTCAACAGAGTAGTGCGTCGTGCTCACATATCTTTCCCCCCCTCTCTCTCTCTCTCTATCCTCTGACAATCATCTCAACCTCCCGAACCCATACTCCTCTCAAGTCATCCATCTCACAAACCTATCAACTCTCCCCCCCCAGAACAATATGCATTCACCCACACTACACAACAACAAAATAACTAACGCTTCCCAAATAAACCTCCCCCCCATATAGCACCCCCCTCCATCACAACTTCACCATCTCCCTCGTCAATCAAATCCACCAATTCAAAACCTTCGCCGCCCCCGTCCTCCAAACTTTCCTCCCCGCCTCCAAATCCCTCATCGCCATCTGGATCGGTATCAACGACATCAGCGACAGCGCCAAGTACCCAGTTGACTTTCCCACCTTCTACGATACCCTCACACGCACACTGTTCGACTCGGTGGAAGATTTATACCATCTCGGATACAGATCCTATCTCTTCATGAATCTGCCCCCGCTGGACCGGACGCCCGGAAATCAAAAGTCGGCAGTCCCGCATCCAAATGCGACCCAGGTAGCATGGTACAATGAGGCGCTGGCGAAAAAGGCGGAGCAGTTTCAAAAACAGAGAAAGGATGTGGAGGTGCATGTATTTGATGCGCATGCGTTCTTGAGTGGGATGTTGGACGAGCCGCGCAGCTTTGGTATACTCAACACGACGGATTTCTGTGCTGGGTATGATCAGCCGGATATTGCGACGAATTTCCAAGCTTATGGATGTCCGACTCCGTTGGATACTTACTTTTGGTTCAACTCGGGACATATGACGAGTCACACTCATCGTGAACTGGCCAGAGAATTGGGAAATTGGCTGAAGCAGTAGAGCTTCTCGCTTGGTATCCCATAATCTCTCATACACTTGCATTCGCAGAGACGGACAGTCGGGGGGGGGGGGGGGGGTTTGTTTTGCCTCATCAAAGACGGACTGCAGGCGCGTGGCTTCAAGGTTCAGAATTTATCGAAGTGAAAGTGTTGATTTTTTTTTTCGCAATTGATCATTATTGTAAACATTGATCTGAAAGCTATGGAAATAAACTTTAACATAACTGCATCTGTGAACAAATAAGTTAAACAAGTCTGCCCCGGCGGAGCAGAAAACCATCACAGGGGGGAAATCGTAAAAAAAAGATGGAGGTCTATGAATGAACAAGAAAACGCCGTCCGGACCAGATTACGCAGGAAAGCCGAGAATAGCAGGAAAAAGAGGAGGTCTACCAGGGCCGCACAGTGGCCGTCTCGAGACGGACGGGACCGCCGCGAGATTGGCAGAGGCCTGTAAAGGGAGCGGCTTGCCTATTTTTTGAGAGTTTACCATCGACGGGCGCCGCCGAGGGGAGCAGCGTTGGAGGCAGTGACGCCGCCGCCACCGCGGCCACGGCCACCCCAGCCTCCACGACCACGACCGCCCCAGCGACCACCACCGCCGCCACCGCCGCTGTAGCGGACCATCTCGGCGAGACGGGGGTCAATCTGCTGCTTGGCCTCAGTGAGAATAGTGACCAGGTCACGGGCTTGCTTGGAGTCTGCGAGATGAGAGATTGCAGGTTAGATCGGTTCGACACAGAGATGAAATCATGGAAAGAGAGCATCTTTGAGACTTACTTTCAGTGGTGAAGAAAGTAATGGCGGTACCCTTGGCACCGGCACGGCCAGTACGACCGATACGGTGGACATAGTCCTCCGAGTTGTTGGGGTAGTCGTAGTTCAGGACATGAGTGATGTCGCGCACATCTTTTCAAAGAAATAACATGTTCAGGTTAGCAAACGCAAAAATGGGTGGACAGGGAGACTTGTGGCCAAAGGATGGGCCCCTGTTTTCACAGTCGTGTAGGATGTCGATGCATCATCACCGCTCTCGCCCCCGGGACATCTTTTCAGACAGTCGCCGAGGAAGCAAAGTCCATGAGGATGGCGGTAAAATCGGGGTCCTAAGAGAAACCTTGGAGGTGCAGCTTGTTTGAAACAGGTCAAAAACAACGCCGAGAGAATGAAACTCCAACTCGCTTCAAAGTGTCTTGCAACAAGGGAGTCGGAGGAATCCTATCAGACCCGCTTTCTGAGACACTGCACTGTGTCCAAGGTCCTCTCTGGTTTCAGAGAAAACCATTTAAAATGACCCGACATGCCGCCTGGACGAAGTCGTGTTTATACCAACATGCTTTGGAGAGAGTTGAGCACCGTGCCGTTGAGTTCATCAACACCAACACGGGTGAGTGTTTTCAAGGGGTCCCTTCATGAGGGGATCACAAGAGGAGAGGGAGGGGGAGGGAAGGGGAATTGTGATTTATTCATACCGATACCACGGGAAGCCACGTCAGTGGCCACCATGATGGGGCTCTTGCCCGACTTGAATTCGTTGAGAACCCAGTCACGCTCTTGCTGCTGCTTGTCACCGTGAATGGCTGTGAGGGGAAAGAGATTAGCAAGGAAACATGTGCGACTTCGGAATCTCGAGAGATGAAGAAAACTTACAAAGCGCGGGCCATCCGTCCTGGCGCAGGAACCGAGTAATCTCGTCAGCGATACGCTTGGTACCAGTGAAGATAATGATCTTGTTGGAGCGGTCCTCCATGATCTTTTCCATGTGCTTGATCATACGGTCACGCTTCTCGAACTCGGGGACAACCTCGACAATTTGGTGGATGCGGTGGTTAGCCGACAGATCCATGGAACCAATGTTGACCTGAATGTAGTCGTTCAGGAAGTCCTTAGCCAGCTGACGGACCTCCTTGGGCCAGGTGGCAGACCACATGCAAGTCTGACGGTCAGGGCGAATTTGACCAATGATCTTGCGAATTTGGGGCTCGAAACCCATGTCAAGCATACGATCAGCCTCGTCGAGAACCAGGTAGGTAACACGACGGAGGTTGGTGCGGCCAGCCTCAAGCATGTCAATCAGACGACCAGGGGTAGCAATGCAGACCTCAACACCGCGGGACAGGTCACGAATTTGAGGACCCTTGGGAACACCACCGTAAACGCAAGTGTTGCGAATGCGAGAGGACTTGCCAAACTTGCTGATTTCAGTCTGAATCTGAACAGCAAGCTCACGAGTGGGAGCCAGAATGAGAACAATGGGGCCGTCACCAGGAGCCAAAAGAGGCTGGGCGTTGATGTGGACGATAGCGGGAAGACAGTAAGACAGAGTCTTTCCGGAACCAGTCTCGGCAATACCGACAACATCACGTCCAGAGAGGGCCATGGGCCAACCCTGAGACTGAATGGCTGTGGGACGCTCGAAACCTTGGGCCTTCACCTCAGACAGAACGTAGGCAGGGAAGCCGGCCTCATCGAAGGTCTCAACAGGGCGAGGCACACCGCGTCCTTGGACAACCATCTCGGACTTCTTGCGGAAGGCCTCAACTTCGGCCTCGGAGCGGGCAGAAACATCAGGGTGCTCCTTGTAGAAGGACTTCTCGAACTTGGGCAGGTTGTTGATGTCTAGGGAATCAACGTTAGATTTTCCGATCGCAGAGTTAAAGGTGGAACATGGAAACTCACCCCAGTCCTGGGTCTTCAGGCCAGCACCCAGATTGCTCATACGGTCACCACCGCCAGCACCACCGCCATAGCCACCACCGCCGTAGCCACCACCACCACCACCGTATCCGCCGCGACCACCACCGTAACCACCGCCGCCGTAACCACCACCACCGCCACCGCCGTAGCCACCGCCGCCGTAGCCGCCACCGCCCGAGTAGCCGTTGTCACCACCGCGAGAGCTGTTGAAGAAGAGTTAGCGTCCCGACTCAAAGACTCTTTCGAAAACCCCATGTTCTAAGACAAAAATTTTGCAGAGGGAGAAAAAGGAATGGTGGCAACTGCAGAGACCTGCGACAGCCAGAATATACTGCCAGTCTAGTTCAAGTGCCAGGACAACGAGCAACTTGTATGATAGATCGAACAGGACAATAATGACCGAAAAAAAGCAACACGCAAAGGAGACATTCTTGAAAACACCATTGTGAGGCAAATCACTTACCGGTATGAGTCGCCGCCGCGGGAGTTTCCACCGTAAGACATGATGGATGTGAAATGTCTTTCCTTGATTGTCCGAAAGATGAAAAGAGTCTCGAAATCAAAGGAGATCGGGACTTGAAAGGGGACTTTGGAAGGAAGGAAAGAGCGATGGATGAGGAAAGAAGGCTCCTTGAAGGTCTTAAAAGAAAAAAAAAAGAGGTAGCCAGGGGAATGGCAAAAAAAATACTAGGAGGCAAAGAAAATCTCGATTCCTGTTCAGGCTTAGCGTGAGCGTGACTCAGCACGTGATATGTGAAACTGCAAGTGAAGGTTTCCAGATTGTTTTGTGGCCGTACACGTGACTAGTGATAAGCAGGCAAGCAAACAGTACATACGTTGTTTTTATCGTATCAGTCCATGCTGACTGGTCGTCACAAGAAAGATCCACCATTTACCGTGCAGTTCACATCAGTTCCACCGAGGTGCATTACAGTACTTTAACACTTCTGACACATAAAGAGGCACAAAAATGCCCTGTAAAACTCCGAAGACTCTGGTAGCTATGAGTAAGTTTGGAGCGATGTGTCCATGGCACGTGACTTTACCCATGGCCACCGTCTCCCCCCGTGGCTGAGTGGCCCGCTGAATGAAAATTTCTTTGTTCATTAAGGTTTTCACATTTTCCGGCGCCGATCCTTGGGTACCTCGATCGGGACCCAAGAACATTCTTCATCGAAACTTTCGTGTATGACCGCGAGAGATTTCGAAGATCCATCACCATTAATTTTTCACATTTGGAGTACTTACACTTTCTGGGAGCTCAGCCCCATGTCCCAGAAACTAATTTCCAATTCAGTGGCCCGAATGAAAATTCGGACCAACTCTTCAAGACGATTGGGAGATACTTTTTGAACATGGTCTTCAAGCAGGGCTGTCATAGAGCAAGGGGCGTTAGTACAGTGTTCACAGAATCGAGAGAACTACTAGGTAGATCGACTTGCTTACCTGATCCAAGGCGCACAGCTTCTGTGTAGTCATCAGCAACATAATTTTCAATCCACTTCCAGTACTGGTTACCCTCTCGCAGGGTATTCTTGTCCGAGTGCAGTCGTCGGGCAATCGCACCATAGCCGATGAGGCACGGAGCCAGGGCCATTTGAAGGGCAAGCCAGTCCCCAGATTGGCCAACATCCAGGATGTATCGACTGTAGGCGGTGCATGCTGGAGACGAAGAAGTGGAACCCAGATATTAGCATGTGCAAAGATGAGCAGAGGGAAAAGATGGAACAAATCCTACCAATTGTCTCGGGATGAGACTCCATCTCCTGCTTTGATAAGCCGAAGGAAGCGCAGTAATCAAGATGAAGGGACATTTCCCGCTGAATGTGAAGAACGATTCGAGCAGACTGGAAGTGGTTAGCGTGTTGACCACAACAGCAAGTGACGATTCTATGGCTCGAGGAATACGAACCGCTGCTATTGAGTCCATGTCGGAAGACTTGTAAGATGCGAGAGCATTGCTGCGAGCGAATTGGACCTAATTTCTCGGGCGTCAAGATCAATTCACCTTCCCCAAGGGCGAGTTGGTGCTCGACCGCGGGACCTACCAGGTAGAGATAATCTTGCACAAGATATTCTTTGAATCGTTCAACGGGCAATGTCCCTTGACCCATCCCTTCGACAAAGTCATGCTTTGTAAACTTTTCCCAAGTCTTGTGGACGCTAGGGAGGTCCAGAACGTATTCCAGAAAACGGCCGCTTGGAGATCAATTAGCGAACCAAAATTGCTCACTCTCAGAAAGTGAATGGTATCCGACATACGGTGCAAATGGCATGGTATACATTGAGTGGAAGTGATTGATGGGTCCACTGCCCTGGCCAAGGTCTGAGCTGGTCTTGATACCAGCTTCCACAAATCGAACGGCACTGCGAACGGCCCGTTTCATATCTTTGCCCATGGCCAGGTTGGCTGCGATGGCTGAAGCAAGAGAGCAGCCGGTGCCGTGAGTGTTCTTGGACACCAGGTACTCTGTCTCGAAGAAAGTTGCCTCCGCAGTCTCACCATCATAAAGTACGTCGATAACGATGGCCGAGTCCTCAGAGTTCTGTGCGATCTTGTGGTCTTTGGTAAGGGGACGGTGTCCACCCTTTAGAAGAACCGCCTTCGGCCCCAGTGAGCAAATCCTTTTGGCCAAATCAACCAGATCATTTAGACTCTCCGGCTCGGATGCCGCAAGACCTGCATCCTTGATCAGAAGTTGAGCTTCCGGAATATTCGGAGTCAAAATCGTAGTCAACGGAAGTAGACTGGTTCTGAGCTTTGTCACAGCTTTCGCAGGGAGAAGCTCAAACCCACTTGTCGAGATCATAACCTGGGACACCTGTCAGCATTGTCAATCCGAGACGCTGGTAGATGAACTTTGTCTTCAGTACCGGATCAAGCACGATCGTAGGAATACGATGGGCTTGTAAGGTCTCCGCGATGACATCTACAGTCTCGGCCGAAGAGAGCATCCCTGGAACTAATGAGTAAAATGTCTTTGTCGATGAACAAGAAGGGAGAAGCCCGTACCTAGTTTGACTACATCGGCGCCGACATCTTCCAACCCGGCATTGATTTGTTTTCTCACGAATTCAGAGGGAACCACGAATATATCGTGAACACCCAATGTATTTTGGGCAGTCAAGCCCGTGGTTGCTGTCAATGCATAACAGCCATGAGCAGCGAGAACTCTTTGGTCCGCCTCAAGCCCACTGGGGAAGAAAAATCAATATCCAGAATTTGAAGTGAGTCAAACGATGGGGGTGTAGATCGGGGCTAGTGAGTTGGAGGACACCTGGGGAAAAGGTTCAAAAGATGCAAAGAAAAAATTCCGTGGCTGTCACTTACGCTCCACCAGAGCTGTCAGAGCCTGCGATCACCAGGACGCGCTTGACAGTCATTTCTAAAAGGTCCAATCCTAGCACGAAACTGCCAAAATCGTCAAGAAGTCGACAGTCATCGGAAAAGTGGGGGATTGGAGGAGACACACTTGGCGATAAGCGATAAGCGCGATAAGCCGGAGTTTGCTGACGCGTCGGGTGGATTGCTGGACATAAAGTTTCGCTTCCACTCGCATGGCTCAGGCATAGAGAGTCGAGGTGGGATGAAAGTCTGAGATTCTTGTTTATTTGTCACTTTCGTTAAGAAAATCACTTACAAACCTAGTCTGACGTTTTCATGGGTGTGGTTCAGTCGCTAATCAGAAAAATCGATTTAGCGATTGGCGATCAGACAATTTCCCGACGAGATACCGCAGAGGAGAAAATCCCAACATGGAGTCAATTTCTTCCTGGAGGTTTACTCGAGACTCTTACCTCATGATCTACAGTGCCTCATGATCTACAGTACCCTCAAATTCAGTAGCTAGATAAATGAGACTGGTCTCCCAATTCATTTCTATGTACAATGCAACGCCAAGCATCTACTCACGTCGTTTTCGGATCCTCTACTACCCTTGCAACGACTCGGGAATCTCGAAGCTCATATCGAGCCCCTTGGCCAAATAGTAAATAGCCTCCAACCTCGGGACGTCCAGCCCTCGGGTCTGCGCAATCCGCAATGCATTTCCCACAATGCTCTCAATCTCCAAGTGCGAGCCAGAAAGAGCATCCGCCATCATGCTCGGCTCCACGCCCGGAGGCGCCCTGCCCGTAGATATGGCCAGTTGACGATCCACGATCTCGTCGTTCACCTCGGTGAATCCCTCAGCCCGGGCGATACTGGCGATTTCACCCATGACCTTCCGCAGGAATGACTGAGCGCCGGGGGATGAGCCCAAAAATTGAACATCGCGAAGTCGAGATAGAGCACAGATGGGATTGTAGGCACCATTGACGAGCAATTTCATCCATCGCGCCAGTTGGACATTTTTCTCATGAACAGCGGAAGCTCCGCCGACGTTGAGAATTTCCGTCAAATGGTCCACAGTGCCGAGATGTCCTGGGGGTGAATCCGCTGGGTAGGCTCCCAGTATGAACTTTGCATATGTTGTATGAGAGACCACGCCCGGAGCGGTCTGTGTGCACGGCATGTAGATGACAACACTTGCGATTGGATTGTTTGGGAATAGGGTTCTGTAGGGCTCCTCGATTCCAATGCCATTTTGAATCAGGCAGATGGCTGTCTGGGAAGAGACGGCGGGCTGTATCATCTCGGCTTGGGTCATCTTCCCACTATCGATTGCTTTGGTCGTGATGAGAATGTAATCGAAGCCATCTGGACAGGCCAAAGTCGCTTCGCTCACCGATCGTACCGCCGTCGGCTTGACTTGAAGACCAGTACCATAAATGGTGGAGTTGATGGTGAAACCATTCTGCGCAACAGAGTCGTAATTTGATCGACAGACAACCACAACATTGGAGATGTCGATTGATTTGGAGAGAAGGTAGATGAGAACTGCTCCCACACTGCCTCCACCAAATACAAGGATCTTTGGAGCGGACATGACTACGTGGGCAGGTATCGGACAAGTACCAAAGCGTGCTGACAGTTGTCAATTAATGAGTCACGTCGAAGCCATTGAAATGTCAAAGTGAGCCTCGGATGTGCCCCGCTTCCCCCGACGGCCGACGTCCGAGTGGATTCTGCAGGCTGAGAGGAGCATGCGGATGATGCTCTAACAACTTTGCCGCAACAAAACTTGGAGGACTAATGATTTGCAGTCATCGAGTGTTCATGGCATTTGATACGTGAATTCCATCTATCTGGTTGATTATATTCTTGTAGTTGCTAGGTCTGCACTAGTCCCGCTTCAGACCGATGCGTCCAGCGCGACGAAGCCCAAGACCAGAAATGGCCGTGCAAAGAATCATGAAGGCAAACATGGTCCAAAAGCTCGCGCGATATCCTGCCAATCGAGCTTTGATCTCACTCTCTTGCGTTATCTCCCCACCTTGCAGGTTCTTGTCGGTAATGACAGTTGAGATGACTTGTAAGATCGCAAAGCCAAGCGCAGTGCCGAATTGGGCTGCGGTGTTGAACACAGCTCCAGCAAGGGCTTTGGTATCCTCCGGAAAGATGTCTGTGATGATGATGAGACCGACAGTGAACAGCGCGTTGCAATTGACGGGCTGGAGAAGCTGTGCCACGAAGGTGTTTGTCCAGTACGGCCACGATGGCTGAGCAGTGGCCATAAGCATCGGGGAAAGCGAGCAGAGCACAGCCGTAAGCACTACAATCCAGATCGCAGGCACTCGATGAACAAAAAATCCTGCAGTGACCTGAACAAGGACGCCAACAACAAGACTGGGGAGAATCCGAATTGATGCTTGCAGAGCAGACAGCTGCTGAATTTCTTGGAAGCTGAGGGAGTATTAGCAGACGGGTTGGAATGACAGCGATAAACACGGGGAAGACCGCTTACAATAAACTAGCAAAGAGTTCCATGGAGTTGATCACGGCGAACGACAGTGCAATGGTGGCGCAGATGCTTGAGAAAGTCGCATTCTTCCAGAAAGAGTTGGGAATGAGGGCTGGTCTTCCACGCTGAACTTGATAATGGATCCATATCACGAATGCCGGTAGCGCGACTGCGGCCAGACAGAGTATGACGATGCTTGCAGTCTCCTTGATGCGATAGATGTCCGAACTGAGGATTCTGTGTGCACAGTCAGTAAGCAGTACGCCTTTAAAGAATCTTGATGACCACACTCACGCGAGCAGGTAACACAGAAGCGCCATGAAAGCAGAGGCAAGCAGCGCTCCCACCCAGTCGATCTTGAATTTCAAATCATGCAAGATTGTCTCCCGTCTCTTGGGATGCTGACTTGCCGGAAGTGCCCATAATCCGATCACAGACAGTACCAAGGCCGCACTACCAGAAATATACCAGCCAAATCGCCAGCCAATCGTGTCCACAAAGACTCCACCAAGAACAAGACCAAGACAGAAGCCCAGCGGTTGAGACATCCCCAAGCACGCAAATGCCATGTTCCGGCCTTTACCTTGCGGGAAGACTTGCGTAGCAATGCCAACCGCAGACACGAGGTGAAGCGCAAGTCCAACCCCCTGAATAGCGCGCATGGCCACAAGTTGCGTGCCTTCCTGTACGAAGCCCATTCCGAGCATTAAAGCACCACTGGCAAAAGTACCCACTAAGTCGACCCAGCGAGGGCCAACTACATCAGCAAGTGATCCTGCGAGTAACAGAGTGGAAGCGGTTGACAGGCCCGACACCGAGACAGGCCAGAATGATAGCGAAGGTGGTAAGTTGAGGTCTTTGGTGATCGTCGGAAGTCCCACGGTGACAAGGCCATTGATGATGCTGGAAAGCATTGTATTGCCGCACATTTGAAACACGATGATGGTGCTGCGCAACTTGGAGATATTGTTGACTGTTTGCTCACTGTGTTCACTGGAATGGCTACCATTGTTCTCGCTCCCGCGAGACTGCGAATCGATCGCCTCAAGACGAATTGTTGACACACGGCGTTCGCCCGGTACTGGCTCGGAGCCAGTGTGCTTGACCGTGATGATCTGTGTTGCGGTCATTCTGTAGTGCCACTTCTCCCGAGAATGCTTGCACGAGGGACTGTAGTGAAGAAAGAACAGACAGTTTCAAACCGACAGTATCGTTTGATTTATGTAGTACTGCCATCGTGTCGAAGGAGCCAGAAAATCTGGTAAATCGCATCTTCGTGAAGTGGAGTAGATCATAAAATTTTCGGCGATAAAAAGCAACCCGACAATCTGATAGGCCAGAAGCGGAGTCAGCCCGCGTGGGCTGGAACGGCTGACTTGCGGCGATGGAGTTCCGAGGAAAAGCACATCCGATGATTGGACATCGTGCTTTGTTTATGGAGCTTCAACTGGAAGAGTCAAGGGCGTGCATGGGGCCGCCAAGTGGAGTCTGCAGGGCGTGTGTGAGGTTGTTAATGTGGATATTTGGATGTTGCAGTAGGATACACCAGCGACTGGATGATAGTGGAACATCTCATCGAGAATGCAGAAATGATGATGCTAGAGCCTGTGGGAACGGAAAACCCACCCCCCGAAATGATGTGGGCAATAAGGCCAGGAATAATACAGCATGACTGAAGTCCCAGCCGGAAGATGAACGGAAAGAAATGATTCAACATTACGGCCCTTTAGAAATGAAAGGCCGGCGCTCATAAACGACATCCCAATGCGGCGCATCCTATATACAATTTTCCCCCCAAAAAAGAAGACCCCATCGTGCACCGTCGGGGCTGTTATTGTTGTATCATAAAGCGAAAGAGAGTATCCATCTCGACCCATTGGCGACCGCACTTCTTGAGGTAGCCATCCACCACGGACTTGATTGTCCCAAAGCGGACTCGGTTGAACTCGGCGAGCGCTGCAATGCTGTCTTTCTTCTCACCAGTCTCCTTGGCAGCACCGGCCTTCGCCTTGTCCACGTCCCAGAGCCCCGCGAAGTAAAGAAGCTGGTTGTACATCTGCTTCTCGCTATACTCATAGGCCATCCGACCCAAGCAGCCCTCGGCACGGCCACGCGGTCCCAGACATCGATGGCCATAGACGCTGATCTGACGAGTGCGGTTGCCACAGGCAGAGTCATCGCAGACGAGCCAGCCTTCGTAATACCGGGCGGTTTGTTCACGAATCTGGGTCTCCAACTGAGCGGTGATGGTCAGGACGGAGAACGGCTTCTGGCAACTCTGGTTGGGGCAGATGACACCATTGGCAGAGCACATCTGAGTGGAGTTGGCAAGTCCCTCAAACACTGACTGCTCTTTACAGAATCGACATTGCAGGGTGAGGCGCACAGAGTTGGCAAATCGCACCGAGTCTGGGATCTGGGATTCAAGCGGGTAGATCTCAGCGTCCTGCTGCCGAGTGGAGCTCGACGTGTTGATCTGGTACTTGCGTGCGTCGAGGCCGAGACATTCCGCGAGACGAACGGCGTCAGTACCAGGGATGGGAGCACACAGACGCTCGATAGGAGGGAAAATCTGCTTGAGGAGATAAAATTCCACGTCGGGCTTGAGCCCGGAGGAGGGCTTCAGCACGTCCTGCGGGCTGTACGACCGCTTCGCAGGCGGCAGAGAAGAGGTCTCGGCGTCTCCGCTCGTAACAATGTAGGAAATGACGTCGCCCGGTCGTATCGTCTTGCCTCGAGCAATATCCCGAAGAGCAACCTGCGCAGGAGGCATGGTCTCTTTATTGGGATATTGGTCGGGGCTCTTAGACAGTTTGGTGTAGATGACATACTTCTGAACAGGGACTGCAAACTCTTTCATTTTCTCCGCAAGCTCACGCAAGTAGTCGTGAACTTTGTTGAGAACGACTTCCTGGTCCTCGCCCGACAGGATCTCGTTCAGGAGCCTTTGAGAAGCTTCCTTGGAAAGCGCACAGTACTCACGACGCTTCATGTCGAGACCCTTCACCTCAAGGGTCTCCACGTACTTGCCATCAACCTCTGTCAAATTGACGGCGGCATATTTCTTTTTGGCGTGCAGCAACAGTCGGCGGAAGATGTTATCAATATCAATCTCAAGCAGACGGTACCTCTCGTTGACGGTTCTCTTGAAGTCCTCGCCCACCTTGATGGCATCGCTGATTGTATCCATGTTGGTGTTGATCATCACCGAATCAGTATCACCATAAATGACCCGCAACTGCTTGCTTTCAGCAAGTTCCTTGGTGCTTCGAAGAATCTCACGTCCCTTGAAAGTCGTGAGCATGGCAAGTGGACGGGCATAGAACCGACTCTGCGTGTATCCCAAGCATCCGTACATAGAGTTGGCCGTAAGTTTGAAAGCAAGCTGCTTGGTGTCCCACAAAGCAAGCTGTTCGGGTGTGGCGCGTTTATCCTTCATCAGCTTTTTCACTTCTCGACGACGGCCGACCAATGTTGCAATGAGTCGCGGCAAGATTCCTTGCTCCTGATCTGATGAGGGAACATCCGGAACCTTTTCCTCATTCTCATTTTCAGACTAAGTGAAATTTATGTGAGCAAGTCATCCGTTTGTCGTTGGAAATTGTCGTTGGAAATTATTCAGGGGCCCTTTGGACGTACCGTTGCTTGCCGATCGACCGTTGTAAAGCAAATATTGTACTCCTGGATAATACTGGGGTACAGACTGTTGAAATCCATGACCAAGACAAATCGGTCGTAAAGACCCTTCTCTGGTTCAAAAACAAGACCACCCTTGTACTTGTCCTTTTTCTTCTTGTCGGCGGCATCGTCATCATCGCCTTCGAGAAGCTTTTCCTCGGCCTTTTGCAACCGAGACGAGTACTTGTCCGGACAAATATACTTGTTTCGATGGAACTCGTGCAACAGAATGTATTCGTTGCGCTCAGCGCGCGTACCGCTTAGCGTACGTGCCCAGGAGTTACCGGCGATATTGGTGAGCACTTTCGTAAGCGGAAGCATCTGCAGACGTAAAACCAGGGCGGCAACGAAGTAGGTGTCGGTGTCGCAGTGATTGACCAAATTCATTAGGCCATCTTTGGACGAGGCCCACGTCTTAAGAGCTGCCTCGACATCGAGTTCCTGGCGGTTGTTTCCCTCTCCCAGGTATAGCTGACACATTTCTGAAAGGCTCCACGACTGACATTTCATCATGAGGGACTTGCCCATGTCATTTGAAACATCACAAAGTAAACGGCCGGCAATGAGCTGTCTTTCGATGAAAAAGCCACCTCCGCCCCTATTCAGCTTGGGCCATTCGGTACGTCGAAGTCGTCCGATCCGATGCCACCCAGGAGTCTTCTTTTCCCGCATCCGATTCAGAAGAATGCCGAGATCAACATCCTGCAATTGATGACCCATGATCACATCGGGATCCATTTTCTCAAATAAAGCCAGAAACTTACTGAGCAAGAATTGCTCGCTCTTCTCCAGCATGAATGTGCCTCGCTGCTTCTTTGTTTCGGCTTCGAAATGGATCGGGTAGGATGGCCCCGCTGGCCGCATAACTGTAAATGTCTTGCAGGGAAGCTTCTCTGCTGGCGTCGTGTCTGTGAGTGACACGTTCTCGTATACTCTCGCACTGGCCATGAGAATTTCTTGCTTGTTGTCCTTCACGTTGAGTTGGTGTCGGAAGGACAAGCTCATCAGTGTCAACGGAGGAGTGTCGAGATTTTCCGTTTCTGGAACCGGACTGATCAATGCTGGCTTCGGGGCCTGGCATTCAAACTTGCACCAGGATGCATTGTTGACGGCAGAGAAATCGGCCTCTTCAATTTTGAGCCAGCAAGGACCCATGATGTTCTTCCAAAGCACAAACTGCTCGAACAGGGATGTGTTTGTTCCAAAAACATGCGAATATGTCTCGCCTTTGGTCTCCATAGGCAATGCTGGCTTATCGTAAGGATATAGCAGTTTGAGATATTCTGTCTCCCTTGGGACACCAGGCATCTCGAACGCGTACTTGCGGGTGCATGGTTTGATCTTATGCATACCCACACGCATCCTCGACATTAGCCCGTCGACCTCTTCGTAAACATCCTCCATGTCGACCTCGTCATCTGTCTGCCTTCCTTGCTTGTGTCGATATTCGCGAGGGAGAAAGTAGAGTTTCCTCAAGATGTTGTCAATCTTCACAAAAGCACTGACAAACGAACCGGTTTGCTTGTTCTTGACTTTGCCAAAAAGGCAGAGACTACCATTGACTTCAGCGTAGTCGAGCCAGAACATGCGCAGAGTGCCATCTTCCTCCACCACGTCCTGAGCGCGCACTTTCCCAAAGGACCTCATTTCTGGCGCAGGACTGCTGACAACATTCAACTTGCTCTGAATGTCATTCCAGGAGGCATCCATGACCTCCGCTGCCATCTTGACAGGCGATGAGCTAGCTGGCGTGGGAAGAATCTCTTTTTTCAACTTGGGCGGTGGTCTGCTTCCGGTCATGTTTACACTGGATGTCTTGACATTAGAAGAATAGGTGGCTTCGGCGACATCCATCATATCAATATCTTCATCATCGGACTCCTCCTTCTTGATCGCGGTCGCTATCGTTTTCCGTTCAACCGCCTTGCTGATCGGAGACGAGGGCATGGGGTCGCCCATGTCAATGTCTTCGTCATCCACTTGCGGTAGAGGGCCGTCATCGAAGTTGTCGGAGTGAAGCGCGGATTGGTCTTTCATGGGTGAACTGGGGATGTCATTTTCGCTTTTATTGTCGATGTGGTCGCGGGTTCGGCGTTCAGAGATGGGAGGGGAAAGAACTCGAACTTTACGGCGTGTCTCTGACTTGACCAAATTTCTGGTAGGAATGCTGTTCGAAATGATGTTGGTATCGACCTCACCTAGGAGGTCTTTCATGAAGGCTTCGTCCTCGGCAGTCGCAACCGGCTACAAGAACATGATTTTAGCCATCGTTTCTCGAGTCGACCTGATCTGTGTTGCATCATTCCACTCACCTTTGGCTTTGGGGCCGACGCAGAAGCATTGCCACTATTGAAGTACTTCGAGATCCCGTTGTTGATCTTCTCCTTGCGCTGTTTCTCTTCCTCGCGCTTTCTCTTCGCGGCTTTGCCTCGGGCTGGCAATTCATCGCTTTCGTCGCTGTCGTACTCAGCAGTTCGCTCATTCCACACCTCTCTTCCATCATCGGCGTATCCAGCACCATTGTCATCTACGACAAAGTCGTCCTGGTCGAGGCGACTGCGAATAACCTTCTTGTAACCGTCATCGTCGACCTCATCGTAAATGTCGCCTTGATCTTCAATCTCATATGTTGAGAGACGCTTCTTTCCAGCCGCGCGGAGGGCTCTGAGCTCCGCTAGCTTCTCTCGAGCAGACGACATGTTTCTTTTGGAAGGGCTATTGACAGAAACCCATCAATGGCAGGAGGGTCAACACACACCACTTAGTGGGGAAAGGGAGGGCACTCGAGATCAATTTCGCGCCCGGGGAACGGGCGGTCGCGACTTGACGCGATCGGGACGCGTTAAAGTGGTTTGGGTGGGTCACCAGCCTCAGGCACTAAGGCAAAAAGGCACAGCACGACGGCCCCCATTGAATTTCCTAATTTGGTAGGCACGCGATAGCTCGTCGATCCATTCACACTGCTCGTTTTGCTGCACTCTGTTAAATACAAGGGGTCTTCGAAGCCGAGCATAGAGAAGGACTTGAATACTGAAGTATTGTCTTTGATCATACTGCTGTGAAATTCGGCTTATCTCAAGGTGCCTTGAACACAACCGCATGTATCACACAGATGATTATCGGTCTCCGTAAACAGCCTCACCATGTTTTCCCACTTCTCTCAAAAGTTATGCACTATTCACGAAATGACCCCGACGTTCTAAGTCAAAAGACACTGTTCTTCTCAGCTGTGACGAACAAAATCGAAGATCTGCTGACCTCCAAAATCAAGTAGGAGCAGTAGCCGGTGCATCACACTTGCAACATCTCGAGCTCAAGCACACTTACGTCTGGTCTCACCAAACCATTAATGGGACTTGAGGAATGGACATATTGACTCTGTGGACTACATGGGCTCTTGAACTCACAGGTCCTCTCTAGGAAATAGTCAAACGGTCTCAGTGCTGTACTTCATCAAAGTCGAAGACACAGCTGGCCTCATTTACCATGCCAATTCTGCATCTGTCTGCCCCGTGACGAACCACTCGAAGTGACTGGTTGATTGAACGTAATCTGCTACATCCCAGTCCACTCTCTACCTGCGTTCATTGGATGAGAGAACCTCAGGGAAGGGCTCTCAAGCCGCGCGCTATCTTGAAGACTCGAGAATAGCCCATCAAGCATGCAGGTTTCTTGCTACTAACCGACACGAATGTCTTCTTCTAAATGAGCCACTTCCTTGAGATGCTCATAAGGATTACTTGGGATATTGACAGAGACAAAGTTTATATAGTAGAGAGGGCAGAGCAAGAGGAGTGCTAGGTTGCGCTTTAGCTAGCTCCATACAGTTGCGTGCCTGTGATTTTCCACGCGACTTTCTAGGTTTGTTTGCTTTTCGCAGGCCGTCCGATGACCAGGTGGAAAGTGACAAAGTGCTTGTGAGTCGATGGCGGGGGTCACGGTGACACCAAATGGCTGAGAGAGGCTTTGATGACATTACGGCCCAATTTGAGCTGGACTGGGTCAATAATTAACGTGATAGAAGCATTCGACTGTGCCCGGCTCTTCTGAGACTGTCTCGATTTGTCGAATGGAATTGAGTAAGGGTAGCACATGAGACGGTGCAGGCCTCGACTCTAGTTCCGAGTACTACATAGGCAAGTATCCGCCCTGGCAAAATATCGTAGTAATATAGACTGTGTCTGCGAGGCGTCACAAACTTGAGACACAGATGAGCCGAGGCCAGAAATGTCTACATGGCCAGGCTGCATCCATGTAATTAAATCTACGAATCAAGAACGTTGAACAGACATGAAAACCCGGTGTAATTTGAGCAGATTTTCCTGGCGTATGCTAGGTATATTTTCCAGCCATAAAAAACAGCGCCAGTGAAAACAAAAGAAGACATGAGGGATCACATACAATCCCATCTGCCCATCCACATCACATCCAGTCAGCACCGGCAACCGGGTTGAGAAACCGTTTCCGACTGATCTCCAACCGCTCATGACAACCACGACCACCATCACAGTAGCCGCGATCTCCCTAACGCTATCCTAAAACCCCCCGAACCCAGAAGAAGTTTCCATGGAAAAAAGACAAGATTCGTGATGAAAGCGGATGATGCATAAGATGAACATTCCACTTCCAGAGTTTTTGTATTCCCAATCCATGAAGCACCGTTTTTGATTTCGAAATAAATTCCATTTTTTTGATCTTCGAACAAAGTAAAGAGCAAAGAAAGGAATTTAACGGTAAGACTTCTGGTAACGGGCACGGGCACCGCGACCACCGAACTTCTTGGGCTCAGCGCGACGGTTATCGGCAACCAGGAGGGTGCGGTCGTACTGGACGAAGGCCTGCTTGAGCTGGTTCTTGGAGTGCTCATCGACGTACTTCTGGTAGTAGGCGACGATGGACTTGGCGATGGCCTGACGGATGGCGTAGACCTGGGAAGTGTGACCACCACCAGTGACGCGAACACGGATGTCGACACCGGCGAACTTGTCAGCACCGACGATCAGGAGGGGCTCGTAGACCTATTCGGACGAGAAAAACGGGTTAGAGGGCTAATCCAGACACTTTGATATCGCTCTTCAATCTGCCTGCCGCACTCTGCAAGATCGATGCTTTTCGTTTGTCGCAACATCATTCTCGGATATGGCGTCGAGGCATGGGCGGACGGGACGAGAAAATGGATAGGAAATCTGCGCGTACCTTGAAGCGGAGGATCTCGGGCTGGACCAGGGAGAGAGGCTGGCCGTTAACCTTGATGAGGCCCTTGCCTGCCTATAAATCGATAAATCTTCAGCATGCCGTTCACTCGGAAGTTGCGAATTCGCCCGGAACAATCATTGCGTCGTTTGGTCTTCGGTTGGACATGTCGCCTGTCGCCCGTTCATATCTTCCATCTAGAGTGCGATAGTCGTCGAGATCCAAAGTCGTTCGTTCCGTCCATTTCGCGGCTCCGTCGTTCATTCGTGTTTCCCCCCAGGCATAATCTCCTCCGATCCAATTTCCAAAGACGCAATGATCGTTTATCGGGGTACTGAATTTTCAGTGTGTCGGAATCGTGTGGTGTCTCATACCTTGCAGTGGGCGACGGCGGTGGCTAGATTGCACAATCGTCCATCAGCAAAAACGTTCTCGGATAGTCTCGAATTTGATCGCAAAAATTCCGCGCCAACTCACCCGTCTTCTTCTTGCCGAAGCATTGCACACTCGCGGTAGAAGCCATGGTGGGTGATATGGCCCTTGTCGGTGTCGATAGGGAGGGAGTGTGTTGTCGTGGGAGATGATGAGAAGTCGACCGCAAATTCCCACACTCCGGCGATTCGCCTGAATTGCCCTTCCACCGTGCGGGCTTCGCTTAGCATGGGCTAACCTAAAAAGGGTTAGTGGATAAAGCGGCTTAGGGCTCAGATCACGTGGGGGTCGACGATCAGGGCGGAGGTGGGCGGCAGGAAAGTTCGGGGATGAGCGGGTCGGGAGGTCTGCGCAGATATCGCGTGTTTGGTTGGACATTGATCACCGGCTCAGTCCTGTACGATCTTGCTCATCTCGGATCATCAAGATGTCGCAGACGGTTGGAAAGGTATGTTCTTTTCCTTTTCTTTTGGCGAGAGTCATTGTGGCTGCTGCTCCAACTTGAATCGCAGCGGCGGTTTCCTCTGCGTCAATTGGTTGAATACCCTATATCTGACAATATCATGTCTCCATAGACTCGTTTGGCCTATTCTCGGGCATGGCACTACGTCGATGCCGGGACCGACTCTCGATCTCTCGGTCGTCTTGCTTCCTCTATTGCCCTTGTTCTCATGGGCAAGCACAAGCCGATCTATGACCCTTCGACGGATTGCGGCGACTACGTGGTTGTTGCCGGGTGCCATGATCTGCGGACCACTGGGAAGAAGCGCTTCCAGAAGAAATACTACACCCACACGACTCGCCCCGGTAGCTTGAAGAGTATGACTATGGATCAAATGTTCACAAAATGGGGTGGTGGTGAAGTTCTGCGCCGCGCGGTCAAGGGCATGTTGCCCAAGAACCGGCTGCAGGAGCCGCGCTTGGCCCGTCTGAAAAGTAAGTCGAACTCGGGATGGATATAGCACGGGGAGGGCCACGAAAAATTCCACTGCAGAGCGCTAACCTTGTCCGACAGCTTTCGAGGGCCTCGCGCATCCCTACAAGGAGAACATTGTCAAGTTTGGAAACAAGTCAACCATGGACTACCCCGAGGTCCGGGCTGCCTTTGCGGAGGCCAAGCCTTCAGCATAATAAAACTCGCTTCTGTCTGTTGTTTCACCTTTTGTCCTCCATCGTCTGCGTTGTGAGCTTTTATTGAGCGCCCAGCCGATTTGTGTATATTATATTCTATGTGATGATCCAATACCGCCAGCGCATGGGTGTGGAGTCCACTTTTTATGGGATTTGTCTTTCTCTGGTTTTCCGTCTGCCGTCACTTTCTCCGCGTCCACCATGTACCTCTTGTGTTTGACTTGAGGCGCTCTTGAGGCAGTCAGCTACATTTCAATACAGTACCCCTCATGTCACCGCATGATCAGGTTTTCACCAAATCGCATCGGAAGAGTGTTCAATACTCGATTCGGGCCATGACCTTGCACAGCCCATGGGATATAATAATAAATGTTCGATATGTACAAGAAAGAATTGGCTCCGAGACTTGGAGACTCGGCCCATCAAAACCTACTCCACGTTGGGTTCTCCACGTCATCTACAGGCGGGCCTTTTGGCCGGAGCGGGCCACCGTACACTTGATGAGGCCGTTGGGTCCGGACTGAGGCGCGTACACCTCCGCATCCTTGCCCGTGTTCTTCAGACCCTTGTGCCAGCTCAGATCTGCACGAGAAAAATCAAGTTAGAAATAAGCCCACCAAGCGCTGCAAAGACCTCACTGGTTGTAGGGGAACATTTGTTTCATCCCCCAAAAAAGAAAAAGAAAAAGACCAACGTACCGATTTCAAAGTAGTGGATGTTAGGCAAGGCATACTCGACCGTCTCCACCAGGGGTACAGCGGCCAAGATCTGCTCGCTCATCTTGTACATGGTCGCCTGGACACTTGCCGAGTTATCTTCGGCAAACGTCTTCAACGTGGTGTTTCGGGCGGTCTCCCAGGCACCATCAAACTTGTCCAGATTGGCCTTGACATGCTGCACATCATTGAAGCGGCGCCACTGCCACTTGGCATCCACCTGGGTGCTGAGGATCCGGTCCCAAGTCTCCTTGAGCGTGGTGAATTCATCCCGGACAAAGCCCCAGAATTGGGAACCGGTGCTCTTTAGGACGGTCAACCCATTGATGGAAGATGTGATATCGATGCCCTTGCCCTCGGTCACGTCCACCTGGACGTTGCGGGTTTCCGGGCTGTCCTTGACGAACGAGTGCGGGTGAGCCTTGCCGTCAATGGTCATGCGCACCCATCGGTGCGTGATGATATTGACATGAGCGACGTGGATGTGGGGGTACTTTTCGATGAAGTGGGAGCCGAGGATGGACCCAAAGAGTTCGGGGGGCGTGACGGGCTGTTGCTTGGCGGTGATGTAGATGGTGTTCTTGATGGAGTCGGTGGCCACCACGACGCTGTTATCCGCCTTGGTGTAGCTGTTCCCATCGAGCGAATTTGCCAGGTTAGTTGCTGGTTTTATTTTTCTGATCCCCGCGCGATGGAATCACACGGAGCGTCCACTGCTCGGTGGGACAGCTCCAATCTGCGCCACACCCACCGGCTCAGGAGGAGGGAAAGAAGTTGGAAACATACGAAGTATCAATCTCGCCCTCGAGCAAGACGCAGACGGTCATTTCCACGACGGTCTGAACGCCCGTCTTCTCATCCCGGTGCACCTTGTACACTCGGACATTGTCCTTGCCGTAGCGAGCAGCCGCCAAGGATGCCATGATGACGATGGGAAGAAAATGTGTCGATGATAAAAGGAATTTACAATAAACAAATCAAAAAAGGACAAGATGAGAAAGAGAATTGGAATCTTCGGATCACAGGCGTTGAGGTTATGGATGCAACACAGAGCTGTCGCAGACGGCGTCACAAGAGAACGGGTGCGTATGGGGGGGGAGGTACAAAAGGATCAAGTCGTGACAACTTTTTGAATTTTTTTTGCAACGGATCTTCGGCGGCGCCTGCCCAAGCTTTCTATTTATTGAGCACAGCTGCTGGCGCAGTTTTCCACGGAAGCATGGGCTGATGACGGCCAAGAGATACCGTTCGCGCACCAGGACCGACTGGTGTCTCCGGCGCTTCTCCACCCCATCTGGCTGAGTCCGGGCCCCAACGTTGCTGGAGCTATCGGGCACCTCCGATGACCGCGAGTGGCCGATCTCCACTTCTGGATTTCCAGTCTGATGGTCCGGATGGGGACTTTTGACTGGTCTGATTCTACATGATGCTCTGGAAAGGTCTAGCTGCGAAAGTCAGCTGCAGGATTGGCTTTTGAACTCTGAGAGAGGGAGAGAGAAAGAGAAAGCCTCATGCCAGGAGAGCATCCACATGCACTGGCAAGAGCTTATCTTATCTTGCCTCTGAATGCCCCGTGATACTCCAAATCCAGTTCTGTACAGCTCTAGTAGACGCAACAGGGGGTCGACAAGGAACTTTCGAAAGTCAGGACCGAGAGGCTTGACGACCTGGTTCTTTCAATTCGACAACGTTCCCACGTTGAACAAAGAAGAGCGCTTCCCGGGTTCCGATCTTCTCTGGTGTTTTCCCCTACCCTGAGTCACTCATCCGGACAACCTTTGCACTGATGAGTTGGTAGAAGGGAGGTATACCACATATTTTTGTAGACCCTTCGCTTTATAATCTTAGTGCTTTGATACACCAGTGACAACACATGCTGTTGGCTATTCTGTTGCGCGGCGCTCGAGCCTGAGCAACTCACCCGCAGGATACTTTACGGCAGTATGCTGTGCCCTGCCTGCTGACTAAGTTGGACATAACCTCCCCGGTGGACACCTCGAGGTTACCAATATGTACTTGTTGTATTCCACGGGACAGTGACTATTCCTACGTTCATTTTGAAAAACAAATGCGCACCTACGCGTCAACTAAAAGGGCAGCTTAAAGTTAACCTGAAAGCCGTCGACTCCAAGCACGGGTAGATCTGAGCAACCGAAGAGAAGTGAGAATCCACGGTGGTGGAAACGATAGCTATGGAACAGCCAAAAACACAGAAGGAGATCTCTAAATCCGTACATGCATCACAATGAGGGTGACAGCGCTGCCCCCCATGCCCTCTGAAAAGCGTCCACAGGTCATTTCCAAATATCTTGCCGAGAGGGTGTTTGGAGCCTACGACCACAATTCTAGTCGCAGTGACTGGAACCATGCAGCTTCAGGGACAAATGTCTCCAGAAAACTGTCGATCCACAGGCACCAGTCATCATCCCATCTTAAAGCGCAAACCGCCATGCAATATTCCCAATACGCTGGATACCACCCAGCCTTTTCCCAGTCAATGATCACGACGGAAGGAGCTTCATGGCCGGCACGGTGTTCATCGCAGATGATTATGTTCTTCCGTTTGAAAATCGCCATGAGTAAAGGTCGGCTCATGGCCCCTAAAAATGAGGGGAAAGCAACGGCGAAAATATTCCGCTCTCAAGGGTGGGCCTCCATTATAAACGTATTTTCGCGTCATCGCTTCATTCAGATCATCCTCCGAATCAAAAGGGCCGTTCACCAAAGGATCAGGATCCATTGTCCAAAAGATATCATCCAGAAGTGGCCTTTTGCCGAAACTGCCAAAGTGATTTGGAGATGGAAGCCGACGTAACTCATCCAAGTAGCTCTGCAAAGCGCGAGCTATACTCTTCTTCTGCGAATATTCAAGTTCCGCCCAGGCTGAAAGAAGGGTCCGTCCGATGATGCGCTCCATGACGATAAAACTTTTGCCAGACTCGGGCCTCGTGTAGAGAGCATAGACCCGCGGAACGCGGATGTTGGTATACCCCCGAACAAATAACATATTTTCTCCTTCCATGAGGTTGACTCCTCGTCCAAATTTCACCACAAAATGCTGGCCCACTGCAACGACTCTCCGCCCTCCATATTCCAAGGAAATATCTGGAGCCTTCTCGATTTCGGCATCAGTGGGTAGAGGGCAGGGCAAGTCAGTCGCGTAGAAAGGTGTTTGGAAGAAACTTTTCATTGTTGCTCAATATTGATCTTGTAGATAGTCGACAGGTTGGCGCAGAGGGCGCATGGAAGTGCCGGCGCGCTGTTGTATGTGTAAAGAAAAGCAGTGCAAACACTCGAGTATGGATGCTTTCGTTTTGTCTGTTTGTTATGGTTGTTCTCTCACACGGTCAGTTACCGCTGCAATACTCCGAATCGGTTGGGTGTCAATGATCAGCTTGCCACAGAGAGCACCATCAAAAAAAAAATCTCAACATTGGACATATCGACCATCGCGGCACCAAGATGGGTGGAAACTGAAGTTGCGGGCATATAAGTCACTAATGGTAATATGGGAAGCGAACCATTATTAAGCTATTAGGAATTTCACTTCCAGCTCAGACGTTACAAAGCAGTAGTCGATCATACAAATGACTGCATCCGCCGCATGATCGAAACCATTCCATGGTCACGATCCGCAATAGCAACATTCGCCAGATCAAGACTATACGCGTCGTGTTCAATTTGAGGTCTTGAGAATTCCCGCCTGAACCAAAGAATCTATGGCTTCTTGAGTCCATTCCTGGCAGCGCCGAAGAGGTTCTTTCGGATAGAGCCTCCACGCTCCTTCAAACTGCTTCTTGGGCGCGGAGATGCTTTCGCAGGTTGGCTTGATGTGTGCAAAATCCGCGGTCGCGACCGTTCCAATGGCTATTTTGCTTTGGTAGGTGCCCGACTCTTCGGGCTTCTTGGATGGTTTGCCATTATAGTTCATTCCGTTCTGGATGTTGCCGGTGACCTGGAACAATCATCTAGACAGATCGTCGTTCATCTCGACAAAGATGGCGTGATGATCCCGGGATAAGCCGGCACTAGAAACTCGATAGACACTGTACGACATGTCTGACGGCGTAAATCAGCCAAAGAAGAAGAGTACCCTTTTGACATCGATACCTATTAATATCAAAAGGAATGAGAATTTGCTTGGGATATTGGCTGGAATAGAGGACACTATGTTGACCTTTTGTCTCTTGGGTCAAGTCTGGCTTGTTGCTTTCCTTTCAGCTTCAACCATCTTTGATACATCAAAGAGAATTTTCAGTTTCCAGCCTATCAAAAATGTATCACACTTTCAGTGCTGGGATCAAAGGGAAAACACCACAACTGCTCGCGCGCGGCTTCCATACGTACCCTCCTTTCCCCACGCCCTTTGAAGCCACAACGGCGGTAAGTGGGTGGAGCATTCCTGTCCTTGCAACAATCATCCATGTTAAGAACCTTCTAAAACGAACCAAGTCGAGAATTTTTCATGTTTAATGCATCCCCTCGAACATATCCAATATGGTCAGCTCGCCACCACAATTACCCGGCGTCTACTCAGAGTCCAGCTTTGCAGGCTCTAGTATTATTTGCCAATTGCGACCGGACCTCGCAGGTTACCCAACGCTGGTGATTCGTTGACATAGCGCAGCTATTCTCTCTTTGCGACAATATGTCCCCTGACTCCTGGGAAAGAGGTGATGATTTGAAACCGCTCGTAGGATGATGAGGCAAGGTAGACCCTGTAATGATAAACTGGAATCTCCTCGGGCTTTGCATTATAGATGCAGATCCCGCTTGCTTGAATCTGGCAGGTTAAAAGAACCAACGTACGAGGCCGTCTCCGATCGGCGATCTCCACCGGGGGTCTGGGAGACCCGATTTCACGGCGGCTTCCTCCTCCATTGTGCGTAAGCTACAGTGGCTGATTCAGCACGCGGCTCAGATACAGCATGTAGTGAACAGGCATTTCTCGGTGCCTTGCAGAGATGGACAGATGGATAGCGTGAGAAGGACGCGAGAATCTGAAGAAAAGCATCGATGATGTTTGGACCGAGTCATACCATCGAGAGCCCTTGTCGGCACGACAGATGTCCGCTTGTCCGTTCTAATCAGCCGCGACAAGCCGTACATCCATCTCAGTTCGCCGAGAGTTCAGCGCCGTGGTCGATAAGCGCATCCGCCAACTTGGCCATAACACGATGAGAACCTACCAAGTGGAACCACGGACGGATTTTTAAACTGTCGACACCCGTCTCCCTCCACCGAAAAGTCCTCATCTTCTGATTAGACTCTGGATAATTCCCCAGGTAGGAATTTCAACCCTGTCGAAAATCAAGAGACTTTTCCAACCGCTTGCTTATTGCGCACGTGGATCAGGAGACTCTCTCGGGTCCCGCGGAACCCGCAATCTCAAAGAATGACGGGCGAGCTTCAGTTGGTTTGACTCGATGTGGAGATGCGGGAGGACTGGAGACTGGAGACTGGAGACTGGAGACTGGAGACAGTGAGGAGGAGTCTGTGGATCACTGGATCATCTCGTCAAGCCACTCCGAAAGCGAAAATCAAGAGAGTGCTTGCTGGACGGAGCCACTCTAGTGTCCGCGGGTAAAGGGCCATATCTCGGTTCGCGAGACATTGTTCTACAGAGGCCTGTTTGGTACTGTCTTGACTGGAGCGCTGATCAAGGTACGGCATTTCATTCTTGGCTAGCAGAGGGAAGCTGGCTGTCTGGTCTGGCACTCATATCAGGATTGCGTGAAACATCCTTTTTCGGCACTGGGGTTTTTGTTGCTCTTGTTCTTTGCCAGAGTCCACGGCGTATAAATACAGGGTGTCTCGCTTGAACTCGATGAAGATTGTAAAAATATGGCGATGGCTCATCTGATTCCAAAGACTCGCTTTGGATACTCATTCATTCGGAATCAGAGCATCCATCGGGTTCCGTCTACTGGTTCTTCTGTAAGTCATCTACATTTCGAGATTGTCCAGCTGCGCTGCGAAGATAGTTATCCCAGCTGGGAAGGAAACGAAAGAAGACCCAAAAAAAGGAGGGAAAAGAAACCCCTTCCAAAAGAGAACAAAAAGCTAACAACATCCATGAACGTCCAGATTCACATCCGCTCGTCATCAAAGCCAAGACGACTATCGATTCTTTCACCCGCTAGTATCACATCTCCTACTCGGAATCAACATCGACAGCATTTCACCGGCACTTTCACAATGCCACCAACCAACGGCCTCTGGCACGCCCATCAAAATCAAGCAAAGCTACTACACACGGAAACCGATCCCACCAAAAGGTACACCTACCGTGCCGAAACGACTCCCCATCTTGCCACAATCCTGGGCTTCCCATCACGCTGTTCGACCTTCCCATCTCTCTACGAGCAGACCTGCCGGGAAATTGTCGATCTGGCAGGTACGATTGCAATCTTCGAACCCGTGCGTCTCCACGTTCGCCCCGAGGACATCTCCCAGGCACGCCACCTGGTCGACGAGCGCATGAAGACCGCTCCCCCGGCGCAAAAGGCCCACGTCACGCTCGTTCCAGCACCGGTCAATCACTGCTGGGTCCGGGACTCTGGCCCAGTCTACGTGCGGGGCGTCGACGACGACCAGCGATATGCGATTGATTTCCGGTTCTGCGAATGGGGTAATAAATTCACAGAGCGGATTTACAATGAAACCGAGGACAAGATCGGGGCCTTGCTGGATCAAGAACTCGGGGAACAGTCCGACTGGCCCGCATTAAGCGATGTAGAGAGACGGGAGAATACCGAGTTCGCACGACGGGTGCTGGAACTGGAGAACCGCGACTTGCCCGATCAACCGGTGTCCCGCGTTGTCTCTGCGGTGCGGCTCGAAGGTGGTGGGATCGAGATGGACGGGGAGGGCACTTTCATGGCGATGGAGAGTAGCGTGGTCGTTGCGTCTCGAAATAAGGGCCTGTCTCGTCAGGAGATCGAGACGGAACTCCGCCGTCTGCTCGGCATCAAGAAATTCATTTGGATTCCGGGTCGGGAGGGCCTGGATATCACAGATTATCACATCGATGCCGAGGCTCGCTTCATTCGACCCGGTGTGGTGGTGGTCGGCAGACCACATCCAAAGTGTCAACGGGTGTACTGGGACGTGTATCACGAGATGCGAGAGATCCTCGATAATGCCACGGACGCGCAGGGTCGAAAATTGCAAGTCCATGAGATTGAGGAGCCCGATCCGGATCTCGTCAGAGGGGACGTGGCCGGGGAGGAAATGGAGCCGGCGGCTTCATATGTGAATTTTTATTTCACCAATGGCGGACTGATCATTCCGGCTTTTGGCGATGCCGTGACTGATGCAAAGGCGTTGGAGACCTTGACTCGGTTGGTTCCTGGACGGCGCATCTGTCAGGTTGCCGTCAACGCGCTGCCTCGTACGGGTGGGGTTCTACATTGTACCACTCAGCAAGTCATCTGAGGGAGATGCCACCAATTATTGTACTTGTACTGCTGTATGCTCTATCAATTTGTATGAGTATATGTCCGTGTGTCGACCGCGCAACGCAGAAGTAGTTTCAGAATTGGAATACCTTGCAATAGGCGAAGAGGGTGGCTCTACAATGACCTGCTCCTCACCTTTTTCTCCTGAGAAGAATCAGCACGATCACAGTACCAATGCGTCTACATCTGGAAAGTGGCCAGACCCGCGGCATTATAATAAGCCTTAGGAGTAACTCCTAGGTACGCAGAGTGGAAAGAATAACATAGGAAGTCTTCCACATGTTGTAGACCAGCGCCGCGGGGGGTTCACGATACCGCAACCGGCCCGCGTAGATAAGCCTGATACCAGGTTATGCAAAGAAACATATCACTATACCCTTCCCATCTGTATGGTTTCCGTCAGTGCCACGCCTCTTCCCCAAAGAGAACCTTAACACACACAAGGGATTGGAAACTTGGTTGTGCAAATTGCACAATGTAGGCGAAGCGCAATCCGAAGGTTTTCCAGTTTGCTAGATTGCACCCCTACACGAATATGTGAGGTCGGCAGCATTATCGAAGTCTAGAGCCTTCCGAATAGACGAGGCTAACACGCACGGCCAGCTCGAGCCTAGAACCAGTCGGGGACGGGAGTATCTAGACATTTGGAAGTCGCTGCAGGGTGTCTGACTTTCCCCAACCCTCCTATATCACTCGACATTGGAAAAGACCTGCAAAAGTGGAGGAGATTGGGGAGGATTGACGAGGAAAGACAGTAAAGCCAGTATGATGTACTCCGTATGCTACTACGTACGTAGTTTCGTCCTGGATATACGGGAAGACATTCCTTTTCAGGTCCAACATTTGCATTTTCCCATGGAACACAGACGCTAGTCCAGGAGTAATAGATTCTGGGAACAAGAATCGAGGCCTTTTTGGATTTTACTTCAAGGTTGAGAAAAATTGGAAAAGTGACTTGCCTGAATAAATCGCCTCGCACGTTCGAGGTCGAGTCAGCTTCTAACCGGTATGATTTGCATAGTAACGGAACCAGGAACTATTTACCATATGAGCATCCAAATCTGTAGATGGAAATTTTCATCCTCGTTGCATCTGTTCATGAACCGCATCATTGACACGTGGGCAGACGAACAGACTAAAGTATTGACATGGATAACACCAGTATTCAACGTATGACTGAAACCCCCCCCCCTTCGTCCGCGAGGTTCTGAACATCCAGTCAAAAAAAAAGGTCATGTAAATGGTCTGTTCCTCCGAGGGTAGATATTTCCGATGTAGTCTTCTTCCGATTGAATGCAGAAGCTGACAGCTTGCGTTGGTTTCTGAGTCGAAATCATTGTCAATCACGGTACTCACACTCGCCGGTCATGCTCAACAACAGTGATGCCTTCGAAAGTCTCTGGCTGAAAATTGGGAGGGAGCCATCTCCGAATTTGATAGCGTTTCAGTCTAGACTGAGGTTTACTCACAGAGAATGGAAATCTGTCCGATGCTGATGCTCATCGGGCTGATCAGGGGGGGTGGGAGGTTACAGATGTAGGTGCCATGAGCGCAGTTAGAAGATGTATAAAAGTAATGACAGGCAACCCTTGACGCCCAGCGTGAGTATCTCTGTTTTTTTTTTATTGTTCGTGAATCTCTTTGAGGTAACAAGTCTCGTCTTCCTCGTTGCGAGGGACCTGTTCGTGTCCTATAATAACATTTCTCTCTTGCTCCATCCCATAGACGCAGTCTGTATCTGGAGCCCCGACATGTCATTTATACGCCTTTTTTTTTCAAGAGAAACCCCTCTCTTTGCAGCCCCACGGCATCTTCTCCGTCTCCCGGAAAAAAAAAAAAAAGACAAGTTGACATCGTCGTCAACGGTGCCTGCCATGCCATCATTCACAGGCTCAACTGATCAATACTGCCCACTCGCCCTCCACCTCCTAATCTCCCCCCTCCCTTGGTCACCATTCCCAACCGATAGAATCGCTCTTCTCCCGCCGCCGTGCGTCCTCCAATATACCACTTCTCCGGCCCTAGGGCGTCGCAGAATCCGCCCGAGCCCGACGACGAATCGCTGCCCCGGCGTTGGCGGTCGGAGCCCCGTGAGATCGGGATCGGAGTAGACGTGACTGCCGACGTGGAAGATCCAGACGGTGCGGGCGACTGAGAAGATGAGAAAGGATCGGCATGATAGTGAGAATAGGCATGGTGCTGCTGTGTGGGGGGCGGAGATCCCGTGCCCATCGATGCTGGGAGAGGTGCTGCGCTAGAAGGAGATGTTGAAGTCACCGGGGAAGCCGCAGCGGCAGCGGGAGCAGCCTGCGTTGAGGCTGAAGACGAAGAAGTGGGAGCGTTGGCGGGGTACTGCGGCGGTGGATGAGGGTGATGGCCCGCTTTGGAGGATATTGTGCGGGCACTTGTAGAGAGCTGTGCCGTGGATCGAGAGGAAGAGGATGTGGGCGGTTGAGAGGCGGATTTGAGGGTGGACTGGGCACGAAATGCGGCCAGGAAGTTGGCGAGGAAAGGACGGTTGGTGGACATGGTGGTGGAAGAGGAGGTGGAGGATTCCAGATCCTCTCGATTGCGGGTCTCAAGGAGAAGAAACGTTGCGGGTCGGACGGTGAGGGAAGATGAAGGAGATGTAGATGATCAGAGGAGCCGAGTTGGGGATCCCTTTGGGTGGAGAGGGATGAATGACCGAGGAGAGTGAAGGCGCCCAACGATGGAAATTCTTGATGGCGGACGAGAGAGTTTGAGGCGGGGAAGGATGAAGGTGAGTGGAAATGATGGTGCCTCTTTCACCACTCCCACAGGATCGATTGTCCTGGATGAAGATCCCGAGATGCCAAACTTTCTGTCTCTCTCTCTCTCTCCCTTTCAGGAGCTCTTTATGTCAGACGGAAACCCACGGCCGAGTTGAACCGGAAGACAATCACCCCAAAGAAGACTCGCGTGGCTCGTGTCGACGCAGCGGGGAACGCCCGAAAAAGGAAAGCGAAGATTCCGAGATTCTCCTGCAGGCGCAGGAGACCAGTCGGGGCGCCAATCAGGCCCAGACGGGATGTCCAGACGGTGACGTCGATCGGGGAAGAAACCGGGACAAGGCCCACGCGGTCGTGTGAATGTCGCAGTCGTGGGACGTGGAAACAGAGACGGCTGTCGAGATTTCAGAGGTCGTGAGGCAGATGCAGCAGGTGTTCAGGTACAAACCAGTTTCCGATGGAGACTTGAGGCTGAGTGGAGCGTGATCGGCTGTGGGATTTCCCCAGACTGCGACGGTGGATCTGCTCCATCGACCCGACGAGTCGCGAACAACAGTTCCGTGCTGGAGAATGACAAGAGAAGAACAGAAAAAAAAAAAAAAAAAGTAACAGCAAAAAGATAAAAAAACATAGACAACATGATAGCCCAGAGAGGATGGCCATAAGCTCGTCGACAGCCATCACGGAGACATTGTTCTCCAGGGCATGGAGCCCGTGTACAGCATGGACAAGTCCCTCCGAGACGGACATCCACATCGGCATGGTGGACCGGAGCTCCCCCGAGGCTCGAGCATCGAGCATCTACACCCATAGTCAAAAGCAAAAAATTGGTCCAGGCGAGAACCGGAAACTCATGCATGAGCACAGCAGTGTTCATGGAGTCTATTTCTAAGAGATGCTTTTTGTTCCACAAAAGTCGATACAAGAGAGAAAAAGTAAAAAGATACGAGACAATCCGCGACACAGAAACCAACAGGACGGATCAAATATCACAAACACCACCGCCTCAGAATCACACTTCAAGCAGCTCGAAGCGGACCGGGGTCAGTGGTATGCAAATCATACTTACATAGGCCATGCAAATGCACCGAAGGAGAAAACCCCCATCCTCATTGTGAGTCGCCAATCTCAAAGTCCGTCTCCCCCCATCACGTCCGAGGAAACCTCCCCCCGACGGAGAGGAGAGGGGAGCAACAGAGAAGGAGAGGGCTTGTATAAGTGAACAGAGCAAACCGACACACTGCACGGACAGCTCAAAGGAATAGAGAGTCGGACACCAAAAAAAATACAGACCATGAACACAGAAACGAACATCGAAACCAGAAAGGTAGGAGGGGAAAGAAAAAAAAAAAAAAAAACTTGGTAAGGCAATGTGGAAAAACTGGTGATTTCAACAATGGCCCCGCAAAACATCTCGGAGCCGCCCTATATCGTCGTGAATGTTTTTTGAGGGCTTCTCTCTTTGCCTGCGCGCGCTCTTCCATCCCCCTCGCCCCTCGCTCTCATCCTTTCTGTCTCTGTTTTTTTGTTTGGTCCTTCTCACTCCCGCTCTTCCGTGGTCGACCAATCGCGCAAAGATGAAAACAACACACATGCCCATGTCTATAAGTTTGTGGACGCCGAACGATAACCACCCCACCAAAAACCATCGACCCGAGACGCAGCACGGGTGAACAGGAACAAGGAAAACAACAACCCAGACCCGCAAGTCAACCACCAGGTTTGGAGAAAACAGATTCGCCGCAGAAGAGATGCAGTCCCACACCAGATGGGATCGGAAAAGAAATCCATACATCAAGATACCGGAGAGAATCAGGAAACGAAGCAAATGGAAGATATAAATCAAAAGGGAGAAAAGATAGGGGAGATAGGATCCCATCAAGAATGCACGGTAAGGTGATAATGAAATCGACAAAAAGGAAGCAACGAGCCTGGTTCAGACGACTCCTCCCCGATCGAGGAGGTGGGAAGGAATAGGGAAGCACACAAGGCGCCGCCGATCATGCCACAGTGGTCAAAGAAGAACTTTTTTTTTGGTGATGTGGTGATGCCACACCAAAACACTCGCGCAGTCCCTCGCGTTTCATCGTATTACATTCTGATCAGACCAACCCAGTCTACTGCCGGGCAGCCTGGACGGTGCCTGTCGCAAAGTCACGTCAGCAACCGAGGAGCCCATGGCCGACGAGGAATCGGTGAGACAGAGAGAGATCAGGGCTTACCATCACCGCTCATGGTAGTCGAAGCCATGTACAGACCGTTCATGCCATTTTCAGGTCCGCCGGCAGTCGTGGCAGGGTAGAACTTGCGATCGGCATCGACGGGGGCGTGGATCGATTCCTGGCCGGTCGCCATGGAGTGAGGGAAGACGGGATTCATGTAACCGTTGTCGGCACCGTGCTGGAAAGCCGACCAGTCAACGCCGGGCTGGCCCGCGGGGTGACCGGACATCACCGGGTATTTGTGGTCAGGGACGACCAAGGGCTTTACCTGTTCGTGAGGACGATCAACACTCAGTTGCTGGCCATGGGATTCGGCACCGGGGTGGTGCATGAGATACGGATTCTGCTTGGGGCCAGCCATCCAGGAACCTCGTGTCGCGGCCTGTTCGGCGAGCGCGTGGTCACCAGGACCACGGTTCATGCCATTGGCCGACGCCATCGCGTATCCCAGATGTTGCTGGTCCGTGAATCCGGGACGGCCACCGGCCATTCCGTTTCCATTCACGGCCCCCTCGCCAAACTGCGCACTCATCATGCCATTGGGAGAAGGAACGGGATTACTGACTTCATCCTGAAGAGGCTTCGCGGGGTTGGCCGCGGCCGACGCAGCAGCCGCGGCGGCTTGCTGCTGAGAACGCTTCAAATGCGCGTGGGGGTGCGACAAGTGAGTCGCACCCGTGGGGTTACCCCGACGGATCGAGCACTTTTGGAAATGACGCTTCAAGATATCACTGCGGGAGAAGGTGTCCTTGCAGAGAACACACATGTAGGGACGGTCACCGGTGTCTACAGCATGGCAACAAAACAAAATGGCGAGTCAGAATTAGCATGCTCAATCAAGTATACGAGTTGGATCGGGTTCGCCACCCAAAGGAAAAGAGGGGGAGGGGGAGGGGGGTTGTTGTTTGTGGTTTGTCTCAAAACTTACGGCGCAGCAGATGACGCTTGAGGTGCTTCGCGTGAAGATAGGTCTTGTTGCAGTGCGGGCATGGGAACTTTCCATCGGCATCCTTGGCAGGGATGGTGGTGCTCTTCGCAGTGCCGTTGACACCGTTGGCGACTGGGGTCGCGCGGCCAGGGACACTGGGCAAGATACCACGACGACCTTGGGAGCCCACGACCTGCGTCCGGGTTTGATCCTTGGGGGGTCCATAAGGCGAGCCATTGGCACCGTTCACGTCGGGAGTCATCCCCCAAGACTTGGTATCGGAATAGCTGAAGGCACCAGAGGGCATGCCGTTGAAATCCCGGCGATCACGAGGGGGCGCAGGAGCAATGGGCTGCGGGTAACTCTGCGCGGCCGACGCGGGAGGCAAGCCACTGGGGGGAGGAGGATAGGACTGGGTGTGGTGACCTTGGGGCTGGTGATTGGGATGCGCAAGGTAGGAAGGCGAGTGGCCCCCAACAGTGGTGTGTGGCATGATGGGAGCTGACGAGTTTCCGTAGACATCATGAGTCGATGCGGGGAACCGCGACAAGTCCGGGCGGTACGGCTGGCCCATGTACGGATGCGGTGCGGGCGACTGAGTGTGATGCGGCTGAAGAGGAGGCAGCGTGTGAGGCTGAGGTGCCGCATATCCTCCCTGCATCGAGTATTGAGGCATCGACATGCTGGTGATGGGGGTTGAGGACATGGGCGTAGAGCCCTGAGGCAGACTGGTTGATGGCGGACGCGAAGGGTGCGAGCGAGGATCCATCGTGATTTCTCGGTCCGCAAGGGTCAACGAGTGGAGAAGATTTTTGCGACGAGAAACTGGGAGGGCGAGAACAAAGGTTGATGTGTCGTGATCACGCAGTAATCATCGAACACGTCGCGGTCGTGTTTCGTGAGCTCTCTTCACTTGATTTTTTTTTCCACTGGACTCGACAGGTTCGAAGGGATTCTTGTTGAAGGCCAACTGAATTTTTTTCCCCGAGGCAGAGGAGGCACAGGCTGACTTGGGAGTCACGGACGGGCGAAGTCACAATTGTACAAGGATCTGACTCCACCGATTGATGAGATTGTCAGAAGGTTGGAGATGTGAAGAAAGGAAGAGAGGCTTGATCGGAGTCAATTCCCCACGGTCACCCACCAGGTCGAAGATGTGTGGAAACTTGGTGTTTTAACCGCACGTTGGTCACTGTCGATGGGTTCTGTATCCACCAGGGAAGCGGGCGTGCAAGTGGGTCTCGCAGCACAACAACTCGTCAGATCTGTTCTGCGCGTCCAAACGGGCTGATGAAGACAATGGACCAGGGTTTGAAGGATCAGAGAGTCGGAGAAGGGAGGAGGAATTGATCGGTCAAAGCCGAGCCGGGACGGGGTGGTGAGAATGAAGTTTCGACAGGGAGGTTGAAGAGAGAGAAGGGGAGGGAAAAAAAAACTCTAGCAAGACGATTCGATCGCGGACGGGGAGAAGAAATTGGGGGGGGAAAGCGAAAGGGAGACCAAAAGTGAATCTTTGGGGGGCGCGGCCAAGGTTCAGGTAATGGAAATTTACGGACAAGGGAAAGAGAAGAAAAATGGGAAAATTCAGAAAAAAAAAATTGGAAAAGAAAAGGACCAAAAGCACGTAAGCCTGGGTAGGGGGGGAAGAGAGTATGATGAAAGGGAGAACACTATGAAATGTGGAACAGTGAAAAATTCAACGTGGTATTCTCTACAGGCTGGAAGTGGCTTGTGACATGACAAACGTAACAAGTGGTTTGTAATAGCGATTTCGCTCGAGGAGGCAAGAGGCGATCGAGCGCCTCTGGAATAGGGGCGATGGATGGAAAGGAAAATTGCAAAAACAAGAGCCTAACTGCTTCCGTATAATACAGCCGGGTCCGAAGACACGATACCGATGGCCGTTCCCACGGCTTACGTACGTTGACCCGAGGCAGCCTACCAAAAATCCCGTCACCCAAATAATGGGACTTTCCAAGCTTGGAACAGGAGTCTACCCGACCATGGGATGTTCCCATTCTGATTGGAGTAGATATCTTTCCATTCTGAGAATCGACCGCAGAAGCCACGAAGACGGCGGTCTGCACGGGAAAAGAGAATTCAACAAGGGTGCTCTTCACGGCGCAGGACACGCGCTATATCGTGAAACCAGCGATCACAAACATTCAGCGACTCGAGGATATAGCGATACCGGACGGTTGTGGATAAGATTGGCTGACAAGTCCCGGGGGTGGTGGACAGTGATGACGATATACCTGCCTTCTCAGGGTCTTCCGAAGACAGCCTCGGATACACCTGGAATGGCCGGGAACAGAGTAATCTCGAATGGCCGTATCCCAGGATGTCTCCGGCTTCTCACGGCCACTATCACTCGCCAGCTTGCTCCTGGCTGGCTGACTGATGGTCTGAAAGGTGCATGTTTGAATCAGTCAATCGGGAAATTTCCGTAATGCCTTCCGCTGAGGGCCAGGCTTGCCATCAGTGATGATGTTTTTGTACACGGCGGTCGGCTATCTTTTGCTTCCGACTTGATTAATCTGTAAGCTCACCCGCGCCCTCTGATCTCCCAGGGTGGTTAGCCGGCGGCCAAGGGAGATGACCAGGCTGTCGATCCTCAATGACTATTCTTGGCAGTATTTGAGGCCATTCCAGTTTAATTTTGGACGGCTGAAACTTGGGCAGCCGATCGGGCCATTTCGATTGATGCAGAAGCTGGGGTTGGTAAGCAAGACGTGGCACACATTGGCAATGCCTGACTCAGATGAGAGAATATTAGAGAATATCATGGTTGACTACTGCCAGACATTTCTTTTGGTCTTCAGCCCCTCGGTTGACCAGAGTTTATCCGATTTGGATCTAAGCACAGAGGATGTTGAATTGAGGGCCGACTGAAGTTCCAGGCGTAACATGTTCGGCTAGATTGATAGGCCTCACCAAAGATTGTAAGTCAGGACCAATCATACATCAATCGGAGGAAGTGTTTAGTTACGACTCAATATAATTAATATCTCATGGGACGGGCTACTATCATTTCTGGTCAAGGGCTCGCATGGACCGAACAGGTTAGGATGTCTTGGAAGTCAGGAAATGGTAAAAGTACATTTCACGCACGGTTAAATATATGCTCGAGGCAGTAGGCAGGTGTGCCTGCTTGAACAAGGCGAGTGGCCCAATTCCATCCTGGCGGAATCAAAACACACTCACTTAAGGATTTGTTTGATGTGAGACACCGGACAACCTCTTGACATTTATATTTGGATTGAGCAAAACACACAAAATGCATCCCATGACCAAACTCCGCTTTATCCATATCGGTCGTACTATTCCAAACGGTGTCACGTTTCAAGAGACCCCATATTTCTGATCGTTGCCGAAGGTCCACCTTCCATCAACCGCATCAAGTTCTGATCGTTATCTGATTAACTCTCTTCCTGTCTGTCCTCCCACCCCCTCCCCTCCCGCACTGGAGCCCGTCGGTCTTTTCAGGTGAGAGTGGGTTTGGCAGTCATCCCTGGACTCTGTCTCGAGGTCCGCTTCGACGTTTGCAGGGACTCGGCTCCGCAGTGGCTTGACAGCCCCGCAACGTGGGCAGATCATTCAGCATTCAGTAAGAAGTGATCAAAGTTTTCTTTGTGTAGGAAGCTCGCAGATGACACCCAACTGCCAAAGCTGGAGTTCGTCGGGCTCCTTTTAGCATCCAGATAGAGGGCTCGGGCGGTCTACAGGCTGCACCAAGACTAGATACCGATAATCCGAGACAAGTCGCCAGGCTCTCGCGATTAGCTTGCCGGAGACCCTTGGTCCATGTGCTGTGGATGTTTTTAGGTACAGGGGGCAAGTACGTACCCAACTCTCTCTTCTGCATTATCTTGGTAATCACAAGCCATATAATAATCATTGGTTCATTCTACCCGCACACGTATACCTGAAGTACTGAACCTCTGTTCGTGAGCAACACGAATTGTGGATTACTCAGGGATCATCAATTCTTGAAGAGGCGCGTCATCTGGTCTGATCAGCAAGATTTGAGAGAATCTCATATGGCCTACACTCCATTTGTGCCAAACAAAGGGAATCGCCTGCCTATCAGAGCCATTCACAAAGTGTTGACCGGGCAATGGTGGATGATCCTTGTGTGCTTGAAAGATTCCAGCGATCAACTACCACTAGTATTTACGTGTAGACCCAACACATGTCAATCGAGCTTACTCCGTGCCGCCTCACATAACACGATAAGGTATCTACCAGATCTCAACAAAGAGAGCCTATCACGTCCAACAGCACCAACCCATTGGGTGGATGTGCATATTCCCGGAGATCTGGGGAATTCAAGGGCTCAGCATCAACCCAGATACCCATACCGTGAACCATTTTCCCTTTCAAGGGAGAAAGTGCATCGGCTCATCTAAAGGTGTTTGACAGGCATCCTTTCGCGGATGCGCCGCAGCCGCTCGCAACCTTGCTGGCCTCCACATCCTTCAAAAGTACCGTCTCCTCCTACAAAGGTACGAAAATCCGCCCCCTATGCAGCAGCAGGGGCAGCGGCAGCAGCAACAGCACCTGCTTGAGCCCGGTCAATCGGCAGATCAGCAGATGGTTGCATTCAGGCGCACACTTTCTCCCTCGAACCGGACCTCTCGCCCGAGAGCATGCTAGCGCGTCCGGCTAGCCTCTAGACAGCTCATCTATTCTCTCATGCCATAGCCTGCACCAAAAGGACACGGGAACCGACCTCATTCCCGCCAATCCATGTTGCTCTAGCCATCCTGAGGGATGAAGGATGAGGAATGCAACGTCCCAATGTCCAGCCACGATACAAGATATCTCCCTGATTGGGTGCCGTGCCAACAGTCGCCGCTTTGCATTCGCTCCTGGATTTTGTCTTTTCTTGCAGATGGGATGCGTGCAGATGCAACGCGGAGGGTTGACAGTGTCTAGAGACCCTGTCCTACGTATGTCCTGTACGCCGATGATAAGTGCGAACTGACCATTCCTGTTCCTAGCAGAGGCTTGGGGTTGCGCTATTCCCTTGGCTTCGTCCGATTACACTGCAAGCTCAATCCCCCCCAAAGCCCACAACCAGAATAGATTGAGCGCGAAGGAACGAGGGACTAGGGGTTAAGTCAATCAAAACACTACTTTGTCGGACAAGGGGCGTCTACCCCCGAGTCCGGGAGAACCTCGGTCGGTAATGTGATTGCGCAACCACTACAATTAGGTATGAATTGCCTGGGGCGTGTAAGCGAGGCGACCGACACGCAAGGAGAAATATCTTGTCATGCTTCTCTTTTTTGACTTGGGGAAGACGACTGCATATTTTCATTCAATTGGAAGTTATAGATACACGCTCGCGACAATACCACAATCAAGTGTAACCGTTGACTCGTGATGACTGCTGAAGGCCCCCCCCCCCCTCTTACTTCTCCACCAGAGACATTCGCAAGAGCTTCTCCCGCTTCGATTGTGGACCGCGCAAGAGGCTTCGACCAGGGTTCTGCAGCAAATTCAACGGATCGGAGTCTGACCACCGGCGCACGCGTCCCTCCAACCGCGAAAACTTTTGCAAAAAGAAAAAATTTCCCAAATTTGCTCGCGGAAACTTTCGCGTTGTGGACGCGGCACCGATGACAACCGCGCGCTCTCGCGTCAGCGAGGTACCACCTCGAGGGTCGGGGGTCGAAATCATGGCATCATCGCGACCGTGGCCATCTTGAAAGTTGTCGGTTGAAGCACCTCTTTGTTTGAATTCTGTTAAGAAATTGACCACTGCACGACCAAGGAGCTCTTTATTCTACAACCTAGCAGTCTGGTAGTCTCCAGGAGAAAGTAGAGGATACTAGTACAATCTCAATCACACTCGAGGGAAATACTGTAACACTCAACGGCCATCTCGAGTGGTTTTTCAACTGGGAGCACGAAAGTGGTTTAGGGTCAAACCCCTCAGGAAGATCTCCCTCGCTTAACCTTCTTCGTTCACTCATCCATGTAACGTTCCCAGGAGAGGCACCGCCCGACATGACATTTCCGGTGTTGACAATTCAGAGTGTGGCTGGAATATCTCCATGCACGCTGGCGGTACAACACATGAATATTGATCGAGTCCTAAATATGAAATCAAAAAAGCGTGTTGAAGCGGACCTGCATACATATTCCTCTCCCTCTCCCGGGAGAAAGGTAGTCAGCCTAGTATTCTTCAATCCCCAAAATAAAGAACCCCCATTCTCTTTCCCGATCAACGAGAAAGTTCACAGACGCCATACCGCAAACACACAGCGTGGTGGTGCTTTACAGCTTTGTTGTCACGGGTTTCAGTCGTTTTAAAAAATACTTGTATCCTACGCGCTCGGAAATACGGGAGACCACCACAAGTATGGATGCGCTGTAAGGCTAGTGGTCGGCAAAGGTGCCGGGCAATTCAACGAACAAGATCCACTCTCGAAGGGGGAAAAACAGCCACCAGAAAAAAAAAAAGAGAAACCGGAAAAGTAAAAATTGAGACTAAGTTGAGCATTGGGAAAAAAAAAAGAATTTTTGTGCACGGCAAAGAAATTCGGCGTTGATTCGGTCCAACGAGCAAGTGGCTTCTTCTGGCAAACTACGGTGAGCCGAATCTTTTTTGTTCCTTTGACTGTCATGATCATATTCAAGCGTGCCCAGAATTAGGAAGGCGAGGGCGTGTGTCACTTTGTTCACCGCGCAAGCAATCTATGGACAAGGGTCCCCTTTGTTCACCGGAGTTTTACCGTGCGCAGGCGACATACCCTGATACTGTTCATTCGTTGAGAGACATGCTGTGGCTACGGAAATGTTCTGGACTTGGTTTCATTTTTCGACGGGACGATTACTGATATCCTGATTCGGGGCGGTGTTTGCCGTCGTCGGCTTTCAAATCGGCATATTTCCCGATACTCGGCTTGCAAGGTGCGCCCTTTTAATTCTAATCCGATCAATGAAGGAAAGGGCAAACTGCTTGGCACCGAGGCCCTTGGTACTGGTGAACATGTCCGACTACAATGCAAAATAGTCGAAACTGATATTGCGTGATGGACACGATGTCGGGTTCGGGTCATCCTGACCCGACCTCATACAAAAGCTTAGGTTTCCAAGCATCTGGCAATGTGATATCCATAGAGAGAAAAAAAGAAAATAAGTAGACGCTGTTCAAAGGATTGCCTGCCCCGTCGCCTTGACCGTCTCCAGTAGCTTACCGGACCATCAGCCCCTCTTCGTCCCCCCTCCTCCGCCCATGAGCAATGGGATCGCGCTAAGGAAAGTAACGCTTTTTTAAACTATCACCGCCAAAAGAGACTAGCGAGCAACCAGTTCGCCCCTTGTACAGCGGCCCCTGCCAGGCTGCCATTTCCACTTGTCATGTCGGGAAAATGCCAGATCGCAGCGTCGATCATGGCCCCTCTTTCCCTTTGTCAGGTTGAAGTCCAGCCTTGTCCGTAAATGGCAGAAGTGACACTGTCACGAGGTGTAGTGGGAGTTGGAGTCGAAACTTAGCACGCGTCGCTCTTCCTATCCATCCCAATGTGTGCCACCTACAGATAGCTGTGGATGATACTCTTTTTTTGTTCTTTTTGTTTTATACTTGTCCCCTGAAACCCCTGTGCCGAGACCTGGACCAATTGTGTATGTACTTACCTTTTTTTTTCTCTTACAGTAGTCCCTATGAAACGGACGATGAGTTTTTGGAGAAAAAGGCTCGCACAAGCCGACGATTGATGAATCGTTGACACACGCTCCCGGTCACCGGTTACCGGTAGTGGCATGTACACCGCCGGCATTCAACGTTTGTAAAAGTGGCGGGTTGTAATTGATATCGATATATTGATATTAATCTAAAAATTCGGGCGAAAATAGAAAAAAAAAACCCCCTCACGAGGGCAAGAGCGACACGCCTCAATGATTGGCCTCGTAGTGTTGTCCTGGCCTTTTGCTGCATACTGTCCTTGTACAGAATGTATATGACATGTATTATCGATTGTCGCGTGAACATACTCGTAAGGAGAAGGAAGGAGAAAGCGAAAATACATAGCTTCGGACCAAATGATGCATCTCGCCCTCATAGGCAAGACAACGCGATATCATTGCATCGTCTCTCGACAGCCAACCAATACCAGAGCAAAGTTGGGCTCTCAGCAACTAGAGAGGTCCAGTCCGGGTAATCCCCAATGCAGAGTCCGAATGAAATCTCTCCCATACACCGTCCCTGTCTTTCCCTCCCTTCCTAGGGTATATCCCGCATCAATGCATGGTACATGATACTGGACCAAGCCAGCCTCCATCGATACTACATTTATATAAATCGTACAAAGAACGTCTGCCTGTCTTGTCTCTTCCAAACTTGAACCGCCTTCCTCGTCGCTTTCACTTTTTCTTTTTCTTTTTTTTTTCCGCCGAGGAACCCGGCACAGACCGGAATACATTTTACGCAGATGGAAGCCAAGTCCGGATCGCCGAGTTTCAGGATCCCCAGTGGACCAATCATCGCGTAGTTTGACACCAGCGGACAAGAGGATCAGAAACGCCACTCACCTCATCCGCCTGACGCGGTAAGTGTTGGACTCGCGAGTCAAACTCAGTCTAGTTCGCTCTTGGCTCTGGTGGTCGACCGACCGAACCGAATTCGGCTAGTGGGCTTCATGGTTTTATTTTTTTTTCTTTTTTTTCCCCCTCGGTGCGTTCAAGGTCCTCGGAGGAGGAAAGAAAAAAGTCAGGTTACATACAGGCATACAGGCATACAGTTACAATTTACAATTTGTATCAATATTGAATACAGTGGTTGGGCTGGTGGTCGGAGATGTGATTGATATACCGAATTACTGTGCGGTATTCTTCACAAATGCATACATATTGCACACTTGACTTGTCAAGGAAGAGGGGGCAAAGAGGGGGGAGGGGATCTCTAGCTATGTTCGTTCCGACATGGACCCTGAGGTCATCTTGGTTTCCTCAGGCTTTGGTTGTGGTCCTTCGTGGATCAACAGGTACATTCCTTTAGTACTGCTACATGCTGTTCAACTGTTGTACATGCTGGAGCCGACGCGACGGGACCTGACAGCGCGGCGGAGACTTCTCTTCTCCAGGTACGCGGTATCAAAGTGGAGCGCAACAAATACTGAGATGCACACAGTGAACATACACTGCCCGGGGAGGAGGGCCAGGACAACAATAGAAGATAGAATCACCAGAATGGAACAGAAACACGTCTTGTAAGATCCAGCTCGGGCACATGATCATGCAGCACAGCTTGTCTATATGGATGAACTTTCTAATTTGACAAATTCTCATTCGTCGTGTCCGTCAATTTGGACGAGATGCTTCCCCGTCCATTGTCTTCCACAACGGATATACGGCGCTCGGCGGACCGAGTCAGCCAGCATCGTGATTCCGATATTGGCAACTTGATAATAGCGTCGAGGCCCTGCATGAAATGGAGTGGCAAGCAAGAAAGAAAGAAAGAAAGACAAGACCCGTCCCTGGAAAACTGGGCCAACGCTTGATTCCCACGGTGCATCAATATGTGTTACACGGAAGAGGTCCTATAGGGACGTCCCCCCCTTTTTTGTCACAGTAATAATTCTAAATCTAAACTTTGAAAGAGATTTCTCGCGATTGATGCTGCATTTTTTGGGGGGGGGCGCGGTGCCACCGTCTGTAAGTGTAAACCACTTGAACCATGGAGTCGGATCTGGCCCTGAGGCAAATTATAATTTTGGCTTCCGAACATCAAGTCATTTCCCCCCCTTCCCCCCCTCTCCTCAAGCAAGATTTTGCGTCTCGAGTTCATCCTGCGATGTACGATCAATGGCTCGAGATTGGTTGTTCGATGCAGATTCATACATTAGTCATGACGCATGATGAGATTGCCTTGACGTAGAGAAAAAATGATCCAGCGTACTGAGTGGTGCAGTGCACTTCACTCGCCGAGTCCTACTCATCTGCGTCCCGACTCGAACATAATGGTCCCTGATTCTACAATGAATTAATGGTAACTACCCAATAATATCCAATTCATCCGCCTTGATGGACTTTGACCGTGTGAGTTGAACGAGAAACACAGAAGGAGAGCGACACTCAAAAAAAATATAACCATAGAAAAAAAAAATCATAATTCCCCTCCCCCCCCCCCCCCCCCAAAATCAAAATCAAAGTCCAGAAACACGAGGAATATTTCCGTGCCTGTTCCCCAATTTTGGAATGAAGGCTCATGTGACCATCTCAATTAAAAAAGAAAAATAAAACCTTTTCAATAGCGGAAGCTATGGTTCGTAAGGAGCGCCGACCGTGGACAGCGGGCTGTTTGCAGGAGAATTCTTACTCAATGGTTTCCATTTTCGGCGTTGGCGGTAATTCTGGTGGACTGTGACACGGTTTTGCAAAAAGTTCTGTGGCGTGACCGGATCGGCGGATACAGAGAGTCACAGACGCCCTGACGCTCCTGTATTGAAATATACAGAATACACACATATTCTTCAGATGTGGTAATTTTCTCTCTCTCTCTCTCTCGTTTTGGGCTCACGGGTTCAACGATCACCATGGCATGATTGGTGATGTTCGTTGTTCTCTTTCGAGTCTATTGATACATGTACATGGGTAGAATGGGGATATCATCGGATAGGGACAGTTATTACCCCAGTCATTATAACAATGATCTTCGATACGCTCCCTGTGTTGTAGAAACGCAGCAAAGAGAACTCTTGACTGAATCACGATAATAATTAATGATGTAGACAGGAGACAGTAGTCAGCGGAGTCTACTTTCTCAAAGCAGACGAGGTCAGCAGACGTTGTCCCGCTTCGACGCGTTCACAAGGACGCTTTCCACCCGCTTACGAGTAGGCAGGCGTCTAAAGAGACCTTCATCGCGATACCTGTCATGGCAATGAGATTCCGATCTATACTTCGACCCGACTGGTGGAAGAAATGTCGGGGGGTGTGCGTACGAACACCTTGTTGGCGCGTTGACAGCTACAATTCTTACCTACTGGTCGGTCGCGGTCGAGAGACAACATTCATTTTCACATTCACCACAAGACCTCTTCAGTGGATTATAGGTAGACTAGACCAACTCGAATGCATCCTGTACTCGAATCAAAATACAAACAATGATGAGAGCAATTCATGTCTCCCGTCTACACATCTCGCCTCATGCGCCAAGATCCTCCTCCATTTTTGGACCAACCTCCAACCTGATCTCTCTGCACACTAGGCCCATAAAAATTGAAGATCATAATAACATAAAGATCATTGTGATGCTGATGAATCAACCAAGCTCAGCTGACATGTGATTCGCAGCTTCGGGATACGTACTCGGCCGCCGTTCTCGCACCGGGCTCGTAATTCTGATAGCCTCTCTTGAGAACTACCGTAGGAAGTTTAATACCGTAGGGTAGGATACAGGAGATATAGTGCATCCTGGGGACTCGGAGTATCTGGCAGTCGATCCCTACTCGACAACGACAGTCACTCCGAGCTGGTCCAGCTGAGACGCGTCATGGTGGTCCAAGTGATTTGATTCGGTCAAGTTTGTTTCCTATCCATCCGAATGCGCTATTAGGGAGCTGTGACTTGCCTCCCTCCATCCGTCGACGCGGTGGGAGAAAGAACCTCGTTGCTCAACAAAGGACCAAGGAGCATTCCCGCTGATCCATTAACATTGCGCTGCCGAGATTTTAAGATTACGTGTACGAGTATCTGACCTGGATCGTTGATGGGATTGACGGCTTCGCATTGACATCGTTGAATACATACAGTACAAGCATAAGGGATAAGTACGTGTTCACAAGGCTAGGAAAGGCGAAGAATCCATTTGACATGGGGGGTTGAGATAGATCATCTACTATCTCCATGGTACTGGAGGGAATAAAAGATTGGGAGCTGTCCGGACTGACGAATCCATATGGAATTTCCATTTCTCTACTAGTAGTAGTAGGTACAGTGCAACCTTTCCCTTGAAAGGCATATGATAGTCAATACTCGAACCCTTTGCTAAAAATAAAGTCCAACCCAATCTCGTCAGATATGAGTTTCACCAGTAATCAATTCCCCAGTAGACAATTCTACATCCCTTTCTCTGACGCGGGTGAACCGTCCCAAAACAGCCGGCGAGTGGACCCCCCCCCCCTTTTTTTCCCCCTCTCCATGTACCTGATCCTCATCACCTCCAAAACCGCCTCTCCTGAGATGAACCGCAATCAGGAGGAAAAGGGGGAGGGAGGGAGCAGCTACGGGGGCACGGGCACACTGAATGACACGAGAAAAGAAGCCACCAAAGGGGAAAAGGACCCCCCAAAATATATTGGCTCTCATATAGTCTTTCAAACCTACTACCCTTCCCCTATCCCACCCCCGTCTCCTTCATCTCTTCCTCGTTCAGTAAAGTCGTAATCCGATAGCCCGTGACTCGGGAATCCTTCTGTTCTCTGCCTCCCCTCTCTGCGCCGGAAGTTGGATTAAGCATATCTTTGCGTCCCATCAAACTGTCTCCATAGCATCCTTGTCGAGTGTCCCACTGTTCACGGCACCGCCAATTGGGGAGGGGACGAGGTGCACAGAGCCACTCGAGTGGATCACAATTTGCCGCCGCCGGATGGGTGTCTTTGATTTGCTTGAGAAGGAGGAGGGGCTTCATTGAAAAATGCTCATGACTGAGAACATGGTGGTGATAGTGTCATGTTTGATAGGCCTTTTTTTTTGTGTTTGTAAAGGGTGACTAAAGATGAGGGCTAGGACGACTCGTCAATCGAAACAGCTCTGGAGTAGTGGAAGGCACATATGAAGTTTCAGGGGGGGGGGAGGGGGCTCGTTGATGTGAGTGTGCGTGTCAACTCGTGCTAGAGCGTTTCATGATGATGATGATCTTGTCCTTCCGTCTGCGGTAGACAATCAACAGTCTCGCACTCGTTTGTCGCTGAATAGGACTCGAAACCCAGTATAAACGGTACAGACGAAGCACAGCGTAACTACTCATGTAACAGTGGTACTTGGTAACTTCTGTATGTACCTCGAGGGTTCCGCTGGACTTCAAGCCGCAACAGATCTCGCCAGACAAGAGAAGGCCGTCTTCGTCGCTCCATGTAAAAGGGCAGTCTAGCTAGGACAGCATCACTCACGCCAGGTGGTAGAGGTGGTGGGGAATCCGCTTCAGGAGTTCTTTGATGAACCTGGTCGAGGGCCGAAACCCAGGCACGTAGATATCTCCATCCTAACACAGTAATGATTCATCAAAGGTTGAAGACGTAGCCCCAGGATTCGGTAAATTAATAATGCAGGGAGAAAAAGAGGAGCAGAAAGTTCCCGAGGCAGGACAAGTCCAAGGCACAACACCCTTGGGACAAGTGGACAACGGATGAAGCTCAGCCTTACCATGCTGGAGAGCATCTAGTGTTCAAGGAACCGAGCCCGGGGGCATTGAGACAGAAGACTCTTGTCGAACACAGGCATGGAGTCTGGTGTCTACGTTGCTAGCTTTCAAGATACAACTGGCCACTGGAGGCTTTGATCAATCATTAACCTTTTGCGTTGAACCCATGATGAGATTTCCAGTATTCTTGAATGACATGATCCCTTCGTACCGCATGAACTTCATTTGAGGTTTTTGTCAAACTGCTCGCCGCACGTGTTTCTCCTAGACAAGATTTCTATCGTATACCTCTCTAGAACACAGCGGTCAATGTGTTGGTCGAGGACAAATAGTCAGGCAGAATGACGGTTACCTAGACACGAACTGGGAGGACGAGCAACTACGCGGAGTAAAGAGTCTGCAGTAAGTAGGGAGAAATCAAGACCAATCGAACGATATACACACTATCAAAAATCGTACAGACATCTTTACAACTTATCATCGGCAAGCTTGGCCGGAGGAGACGCAACCTCGACCGCTGGAGCCAGATCCTCGGGCTCTATACCCTCACTGACAAACGGATGGATCGAATGCTCAACATTGACCTTGGGACCTTTGAACCACTTCCGCGCGTCCACCCACCACCACACCAAAACCGCCAGCATCGGTGCTCCGTACACCAGACACGTCCAATTCATGACGTCCGGTGTCAAATTCCCCTTGATCACGCTGGGCAAACACAAGATCGGCACCATCAACGCCACAAAGGTGACACCCACGGCACCCACATACGGACCAAACGGTCCCAGATGCCATGGTCCCTTGCGGAAGCGATGGCCCACAAAGAAGACCCGGATGAAGATGGGAATGGCAAAAGCCACAAACTGCGCAATCGCGCCGATGGAGAACAGCGCCCCGATAGCTGCACTCCCGGCCAAAATCAACAGACACATCAGGATCCCCAGGATAGCGTTGAGAATCACCGCGTTGACGGGAGTCTGCGTGTGAACGTTGACTTTCTTCCAGATCCGAGACAGCGGGAAGCAGTCATCGCGGGCATAGGCGTAGGTCACCCGCGACGCGGCGACCATACAGCCCTGGCCCATGGAGAATCCGCAGACAATGGTCAACCCGAGAATGCCCAGGGCGGCTCTCTGCGGAAGCACCTGCAGCAGATAGGACGCCCAGGGCTGGCCGAGCTCCGAGCCGATGACGGCGTCAATGTCCACCACCGTGTAGGCGACCACCAGCTGGAGGAACCAGCCCATCAGGCCGCCGACGCCGGAGGTTAAGACGATGGCGCGTGGTGATGCAATGTTGGCATTGGAACACTCCTCACTGAGGTGGAAGGGGGAGTCGTAGCCGGACATGGTCCAGATGACCCCGACAAAGGTCATGAGCACTGCAACCCCATCAGGGAAGTCGGTTTGATTGGAGATGGTGCCCCAGACGTCCTTGGAGGAGTTGAATCGAGGTTCGTTCTTAGCGACGGCGGGGATGACAATCAGAGTGACGATCAAGGCAATGATGTTAAACGTCGACCCGTACGAGTTGAATTGCGCAACTCGCTTCGTAGGCATACTGCTGATCGCGGCATGCATGATCATCATCAGTGTGGTCAGTAAGAAGGTGTGCCAGTTGGTCGGCACATAGTCTGGATTGGTGATGGATACGGCCGCCAGGATCATCGCAGACAAGGCATAGTCCACCGACGGTGCTGCGGTGATCTGTCCGATCCAGTTGGACCACCCGGTTATCCAAGCGGCAAGAGGACCGTATCCGGGGGGTGCGAGGACTGCCGCAGCGTAGTAAAGACCTCCACTGATACGCAGAATTGGAATCACCGTCAGAAAAGATTCTCATCAATGAAGATGTCCGACAGCTGAGAGGGAAAGCGGGCGCTCAGGACGTACCTCGTTGGCATGGCGGAACACAGCTCAGCCATGGACATTGCAATACATTGGATGAAAATCATGGCAATGATCCATCCCCAGACCATACCCGCTGTACCAGCGTAGCCCATACCTGTTTTTTTTTTTTGTGGAAATTTCCATCGAGTTAGTTTATGGCCTATGCATGTAGGTTCGTTGCAATGCAATGCATGCCTTCCAGACACAATAACATACCATAGTAGAGTGTACTCGCAAAGGACGGGAGCAGGCCGAGCACGGCGAAGCTGACACAAAATGTAGTCCACAGAGAGAATTCACGCTTAAACTCTTGCTTGTAACCCAGCGCCACAATCACCCGCTCATCCTCATCCATCTCATGGTCCGCATACGGGACATCTCCGTCTGCCAGGACGGATGTGACGGGAGCATGATGCTGATCGGTGTGCAAGCGATGTTTGGAGATGCTGCGGGGTGCCATTTTCAGCACCGGAAGAGTGCGAGCTTGAATCGCGCTGGATTGAGAATCACCAGTTCAACTTCTATCCGGTATTGAGGGGGGGGGGGGGGAGGAACTTGGAATGTAGCAAAAGTAGAGGTCCGCAACTGTGTAACCTGGCCGATATCGTTTCGCCAGTGAATGGTCTTCTTCGATCCTAAGATCACTTCAGATGGCCGGTCGTCAGAGAAAAGAGTATCTGGTACATTGAATAGTTGGACAGCACTGTGTCTTTAAGGAAGAGGGGAAATGAAACCCGTCAAGAAGGACCAAACTCGGGCGACGCTTGATGGAGTATGATTTATCTCCGCCAATTGTCGGACGATCTGGTGGACTGTCCTTTTTCGGACTTATGACGAGAAGAAGAGGTCCATTCGTAAACTTAAAAAGGTCTGGAGCCGCTAGGTGAGTCCGCATAGAATTGGAGTTGTCCCCCGGATGACTGGCATGTATACATGGAAAGTGGGGAAATAAGAGAGTTCACAGGGAGCAGGGAGGAGATAATGGAGGCAATCCTAAACTTCAACATGTCATGAGCCACCCAAGAAGCCAGTCGGCAAAGATCTCTCAGAGAGAGGAGGTGGCCTCGAGAGAAGATACAGTGTACTAGCGTAGAGCCCTCGTGCCATACGCTTCTCCGCATCTCTCGACTCAGCGGCGTCTGATAACCACGGCAGCGAAGCATCAGACACGACCGTCCAGTCGCCGGTGTGATTATATGAAAAGACCAAGTACTCTTTATCGTAATGTCAGCATGTCCCCGAGATAGACCTGGATTCGAGCCACTCTTCGATCCAATAAGATACGGCTCCTGACCAGACCGACCAGACCCTACATAGTGCGGCTTCCTTGACAATCGAGGGCCGCCTCGGAGGCGACCACAAATCCAGCATGTGTAACCTTGACAAGCGTGCGAAAGAGAGGTCAAAGCTGGAGGAACATCGGTCTTATCGGTGCAGTACAGCGATGGGTCGTGACACCAAAGCGAAAGATAAGCAGTCATTTGGTATGTTGAAAGACCCGGGGAGATCGGCTATCATTGGGTCAACTGGTCAACGCCAAACGGGAGGGCTTATCTCCTGCATATCGCGGAAGGGTAGACCTGCCCAAGTAGGTTAAGTGTCTGAGCAGCCAGAGTCATTCCGAGGCCAGCTGCCACTCAGCTACCGACCCCAATGATCGCCGAAATAGATTGTCGCCTGTTGCCCATTCCTGCTTGGCTCTTGTACCCTTTGGGGGAGCGTACAGACCTGTTTGGCACGTAGGGTCGTTTGCGGGGAAGGGCGCAACCGGGGTACATGTTGCATGCAAAGTGTGTGACCCAATGGAAGTGGAACAAGAAGAAATACCACAGCTTGATTTGACAAAAGACTGCCTCTATGTGCTTGATGAAACAGAAAAAGACTTTCTTCGACATTATTCTACATAAAGCCTCGACACCCCCTCAGGCATCGCCATGATTGAAAATGCTAGCAAGGACGCTCAAGGTAGGACCACGGATGATTTAGAAGGGCTAAGCACGAATTAGCGCGACAGTTCTCAGAGTCAAACAGCCAGGATAAACACCAAGCTCATAGGCGTGAGCCAGGTGAGAGGAGTCGTCATGACTTACGTTGTCCTCAGGGGCAATGGGACGGTCGTAGTAGGTGTCCAGGCCAGGGATCTGCTGGAGGATATCGCGACGCACACGGGGGACCTCGCCGAACATGAAGAGGGCAGCGGTACCGGCAAAGACGCCGAAAGAGGCGGCGAGAGAACCACTGTTGCGGTCAGTTGGATGGGAAAAAGCCACTGGCGACAGCGTCTGTGGGGGTGAGCACTCACGCCTGGACCGCAGAGGGGAGAGTGAAGCCCGCAACCTTGGGGGGAATGGAGTACCTATACCAGGGATCATATTAGCGCACAATTCAAGATTTTGGGGTTGTCCGACATCGATCTTGTCTTTCGAGACCAGCCCATTGCCGCTTTGGACAGGACGTGAGCCGCTTGCCGCTCAAACAGACAGGCGGGAAACTTTGAGGAGCGGCGAGTCTTTTCAATAGGGAAAGCCAGCATGACGTTGGCAAGCCCTATTGTGGGCCGCGGAGGGATATCCCGCTCAAAAGTCTTCGAGGGTCCAGGTCGGCGGAGGGACTGGGGGAGATGGAAGGAGCTCACTTGGGCGCAAAGGCAGAGGTGGTGGCCTTGGCCGCGGCACGGCGGAGGGTGGGAGTGAACATCTATTCAAGGACAGAAAGACACAATGTTAGTACTCAATTTGAGTGCCACCGGAGCGGTGTTGGTATGTATGCGCTCGTCCCCAAAGTGCAGTGACGGTCAGATGAAGGGCTCCCGCTGTGCGAACCGGTTCACCGAAACCACTACCATGGACATTCAATCTTAGACAGTTGCCGCTGAGCCGTCTTGGAGCACATTCGGCGCATGAACGTCAGCTGAAACATACCTTTGTGATCGATGTGGACGGGCGAAACAATTGCTTGTGGAACAGATCGGAATGGCGTTTGGTGACATCGGAGTCGACGAAAACCGGAGAGTATCACGTGATGTACCAAGGCTCGTGGCCAATCGGAAGCCACCTGATTGGTTATTTGAGCTAGATGGTCGAGGATGGGAAAACGGCAGTATTTGAAACCCCAGACGAGTTTCGCCAATGAGCCCTTCATGAATGAGGAAAATACAAATTTGCACTCGCAGAGTCAATCTCTAAGATTGTGTGGTATTCGGATAGAAGGGGAAAAGAGGGCAGAGAATTTAGGTATGCGCCTCAACACTCCATGTTGACATGCAAAAGATTCATCAAAGAACCACGTGAAGCGAAATGAGGTGATGAACCCACAAAGAGAAAATAAAACGAGGGGGGAAAAATAAGGGGGGGAGAAAAGAGAAAAGCAGCCTGGAATCAAAACAAATACAGGTGAAGAAATTATAATATCATGTCCGAACACCAAGTCTGTACATGCGTTTCATTAATCGACCTTTCCGGTCGAGCCTCCGTTCAGAAATCCCTCCTTGCCATCCAAGTGGAAGAACCCGCCACTGCCGGCACTGTTGCCAATGATGCCTCCGCGAGCGACGCGGCGAAGCAAACGTCCCCGTCCAATGACAGTCACAGCAGCGACAGTGATGCCCAGGAGCAGGAAGAAAAGAATGGGATGGCTGCTGATGAAAGTGCGAGTGAAGAAGAAGAATGTTTCGATAGTACCGGTGGTAGACTTGGAGGACAGCTTGGGAGGAGATGCGATCACGAGCGGGATGGTCTCCAGAATGGAAGTACGAGAGGCCATGATTGGGGCTCCACTAGAGGCGGTGTCCCAGTAACGACGGTTCTGTTGAATATTAGCTTTGGTGTGCTCGCGAGTGACGTGGACTGGGATTTCCAAACTTACATCCTCATCATTGATGATCACACGATCGCCATGTTCGACGTCAATACCATAAGTGGTCCGGAGCCAACGCTCCCAGAAATCTCCATCCACCCATGCAAACGCCACGGGTTTCTTATCATCCTCGCGAATAGTGATGCGCATGTTCTTCGCCGCCCGCAGAGCACGCTGATCATTGCGGTCGTCGGCCTCCTCGATGCGCAGCTGCTTGGCATCCCGGAGCTCCGAGCGTTCGAGCCGGAACAGTTGGATTTGCTTATCCATCCATTCAAAGGCTGCTTCCTTCAGTTCGCGCCTTGATTGCTTGAAATCATCGTTACGACGGCGGCTAAGGATCCCGAGAACGACAAATTTGCCATCCATGATCTCACGCGCATTAGCAGCTGTCAATTCGGGAACAATAGGCAGCCAGACACTTTGCATCCAAGACAGAATTTGGCGGAAATCGCGCATGTCCTTAGGGGCCAGAGCGTTGTAGTAGTTTGGCCGGCCGTCGCGGACCACCAAGAGACGGGGCCAAGTGGAAATCTTGAAACGCTCAGCAAGGGCACCGCTGCTGGTTTTGACGATGCGAGCATGGCCAACGAGGCTGAGAGTCAGGCGGTCCATGGCTCGGAAATCTTCAGAGGTTGTGGCCTCATCGTAGAAGTACAAGAAAAGGACTTCTTCAGTCTCCTCAAGCTCCTTGAATGTAGCTGCGTCAACATCTTGAATTTCAGAGCCTGGGCCGACGGCCTTTTTCGCATAAGAGAGAAGGTCGCCTAGTCCACGCAAGCCAGTGTATTCGACTCGCTGGCCCCCACGGAAGAAATACAACGTGGGGAATGCATTAACGCGAGCGTCTGCGCAAAGTCGAGTCTCGACTTCACAGTTGACTTCACCGACGTTCAAGGTGTCCTTCATTTCTTTTGCCATCTGTCTCCAACTGGGGGCCATTGCTTGGCAGTGACCACACCAAGGAGCGTAGAACTTGATGAACCATGGGTCGCGTGTAGTGGTCACCAGCTTCTGAAAGCTCTCCGCAGTCAATGGAACAGACAGGCCCTGAGGATTGGGGGCAGGCCCAGTTGGCTTTGTCTTCACAGTGGTAGCACTGTCTGGTTTGCTGCTTTCCTCTGGTTTGGCCACTTCCTTGGTCTTCTGTGCCACTTGATCGTTGTGTTTTTCACCAGCAAGAGCGCCAGCCTTGGGGTCCTTATCCTTGGCGACGGGAGAATCAGGTTCAGCGGACGAGTCCACACTGGACGCGCCAACCTCAGGCAGTTTTATACCTTGTGGAGGGCGAGAGCCGGGCTTGGTGGCCTCAAGCTTCTCCTCAATCAATTTGCTCAAGTCAGCAATTGACTTGGCCCCAACATGTGTGTCCTTCTGGACTCCAGCCTCGTAGAATGCGAAAGTCGGCCAAGCACTGATACCAAGCTTGTTGCAGAAGTCGCCATGGGCCAGACAGTTCATAGAGGCAAAATGGAAGTTGTAGTAACTCGTGAAGCCGTTCAATGATTTCGGGTCAGGCGATTTGAGGGATGATGGTGAGATAGGATTTGAAGTCTGATTTGGTTTAGTTAGCTGGGAATATTCTCATTGTGAAGCCGGGGCGTGCGCACATAATAGAACTCGTAAGTGGTTTGATAAGCGGGCGCAGCCTTTCTGCAGTGAGCACATGAGGGCGAATAATGCTTCACGAGCCTGGATGATGTTAGCGATTTACTTCACTAGACGTGATTGATCAAGTCCTGTTAAAGCGACTGTACTGACCACGTCCCGTCTTTGGTGTTCTCTTCGAAGTTCTCCGGCGTCAACTGAAGCAATGGTGGCACATCAAGTCCATTGAAGATTGAGGGCTCTTCAGCATCGACTCCACGGTTACTTCGCCGTTTTTCCAATCGGTTGCTGACCTTCGTCTCCAAGTCTGAAGGCGCAGCTAGCGACGGCACAGCCAAGAGTGAAATGAGGGACACCCCTAAAGATGTAAACTTCATTGTGGCGGAGGGCTCAAGTTGCAGACTTCAGGTGTCACTTTTGAGAAAAAGGGCGTAGGTGTGCCTTTTCAGAAGGCCTAGAACGAAGAAACGAAGGACGTTGGTCGAAAGGAGAGAAGTTGCGGTGGTGTCACAGATGGTACATCGGACAGGGTGCGAAGAAGGTCAACTTGTGTACTGGTCAACCAGCTCAACTTCTGGAGGAGCAAAGGCAGCCGGGAAATACGACCACTCCCCGAGCCCAGTGAATAACACAATAGTTGACAACAAAGGGTCCGAGTGAATCGGAGCGTTTGCGCGAGTCTGTGTAGATTAGGGAGGAAAAGGTGGCCCCCTCCCCTTCTAGTCCAGGCCTGTCCCGAACGAGGGAAGCGAGGTTAATCCGCTCCGGGCCGACCTCGACTTCCCTTTCCATCATCACCTCTCCGATTCAGCTTGCGCCGGCAACCTCAGCCACCCGTACTTTCAACCTCACAATGCGGTCTACACTCCGGCTTCTGGCCAATGTCAAGCCTCGGTATCTGGAGCCTTTTGCTCCAACCGGATTGACCGGTCTCACCACCCACCCGAGCCCGCGCCCGACTTTGATCTACCTCTACACCACAACGCTCCAGAAGCTGTCCCGGTTCCCCGAATCGTCTGCCTATCGCCAGTCCGTTGAAGCCCTGACTCGACACCGTCTCCAGATTGTTGAATCTCAGAAGCCCCCCGGCTTTGAGCAATGGTTGGAGCGTGTGAAGAAGACTGTCGGTGCTGAGCCTGAGCGATTCGCCCAATTGCAGCGCTCTGATGGCACCTTCGCCTATGTCGGCTCGCAGGAGGCCAATGGAATGGACGATCCTCGTGGCGCGGAGTGGAATGGTGAGGGCGCTTCTCCCATGACTGAGGGTCCTGCGCGTACCCCACAGGAAACTGCCGAGTGGCAGAAGATCATCGAGGAATCAAGCTCTACTTCGGCAAAGGCAGATGCGGACTTCTACGAAACCGAGATGACTTGGGAGAACGAGCCCGCACTTGAGGCGGAGCAGTAAGTACACTCCACCGGCCCATGGCCGAATTTGCTTTGCGAAGTAGGCATTGACACTGGTGCAGAATCTCCCAGATTGAGCACAAGATCGGTGCTGGTCTCATTGAGGAGGTCATCCAGGTTGCCGAGGCCGAACTCAAGTTGACCGACGAGCTGTACAAGGCCAAGGTGTAAGTATCCACCCGGCTATTGAATCTGTCTATTTGGTGCCGGTTCACTGACATTGTGTTATAGTTGGGAGGAGCTGGAAGAGAAGCCTGCCCCAGGCCAATGGTCATATTTCGAGCGTGGCAACTAAAACTTCTTCTAATCAACGTCAGGGTATAAGAGACGGATGCTGTATTTAAAGAAGGGCAGGTCATTCCAATACAGTCCCTTTTCATGTCCACATTTGTCTACATCGGGAGTCTTTGTTCTGTGATCGGAGACTTCTTTATTTTTGTGTTGTATTTTTATTGGCAACATCTTTCGTACCTAGGGGGTTTGAGCAACGCTTGATGCCTTTTCATGTGGATAGGCTCACACGAATCTACCATCGTCACCCACTATTTCTCAGACATCAGCTTTTGATCTAATTGATACCCTTTCCATGGAGCTCATCATTATCAGCAGCCACAGTAAACGCAGATAGAATCACTCCGCAGGAGCCTCAGCTAGTACCAGGTATCTCCAATTCTCCACTATCCTTCCATAGCAAACACACCCGGTGTACATCCGGCGGAGCATCAAATCGCCCAGAAGGCGGTGAGAAGCGGCGGGAGTCCCTTGTGGACACATACATTGTCCCTGAATGACCCCAAGCTTCATTCAAGACGTGAAACCTTGCGGTAATCTCGAAATACCCTCCGTCGACCTCGAGACCCAACTGTCGCTCATCAATTGGGCTGTTTGAGCGGCTTGTGGAATCGCCCACCGTTCACGCAGGCCTCATACCGCGCCGCACAACACCCCCCCAATCCCCCACACAAGATGCGACTCGACGTCAAGGTACGACAACAAAGGCAGACCCTGGCATAATCTTCTTCGGCAGGAGAAGCTCAGTCACTATGTACTTGATTGGAGGTTGATAGAAACATTGCTGACCAAGATCTTTTTGATATAGAGGCAGCTCTTTGCCCGCTCTGAGCGGGTGAAGGGAATCGGTACGCTCACGACGTTCCCCGCGCATAGCTCGAAACAACATCGAAGGACGCCACTCTGACACCTTTTCTTATTGCAGACTTCCACCCAACGGAGCCCTGGATTCTGACAACCCTCTACAGCGGTAAGCGCAATAGAAGAATCAATTCATCTGGGTTCTCAGTGGGAGAGGGGCTAAACATGCGCATTCAGGTCACGTCTACATCTGGTCTTATGAATCACAGGTAAGCCTCCTCTAACCAGCCTTGATTACTAGACGTGAGGCTCATGAGTATCAGTCCATTATCAAAACTTTCGAACTCACCGACGTTCCTGTTCGAGCTGGTCGTTTTATTGCCCGGAAGAATTGGATTGTTTGCGGCTCCGATGATTTCCAGCTCCGTGTCTACAATTACAACACCTCCGAAAAGATCACATCCTTTGAGGCGCATCCAGATTACATCCGGTCAATCGCTGTCCACCCCACCCAGCCCTATGTTTTGACCGCAAGCGATGACATGACCATCCGATTGTGGGACTGGGAGAAAGGTTGGAAATGTGTTCAAGTCTTCGAGGGCCACAGCCACTACGTGATGGGCATGGCTATTAACCCCAAGGACACCAACACTTTCGCGACTGCTTGTCTGGACCGGACTGTGAAGATCTGGAATCTTGGCTCTCCCCATGCAAACTTCACACTGGAGGCTCACGAGACGAAAGGAGTGAATCATGTTGACTACTACCCGGGCTCGGACAAACCATATCTTCTTACAACCTCAGATGACAAGACAGTCAAGGTTGGTGATCCTCCAGTTCTATAATCAACAAGCGCTCATACTGATAATGAATTACCTCAAGGTCTGGGATTACACGACCAAAGCCCTCATTGCGACCCTGGAAGGTCACACGAGCAATGTCTCTTTCGCTTGCTACCACCCCGAGCTTCCCGTCATCATCTCCGGTTCTGAAGATGGGACAATTAAGATCTGGCACGCCAACACCTACCGCCTTGAGCAATCATTGAGCTACGGTTTGGAACGAGCATGGTGTGTTTCGTACCAGCCGGGCCGACAGGGAATCGCAATGGGTTTCGATGACGGTGCTGTGGTTGTGAAAATGGGACGCGAGGAACCTGCTGTGTCAATGGACGGATCGGGCAAGGTCATCTACGCCAGGCATAGCGAGGTTGTCTCAACTGTCATTAAGGGAGATGCTGGCGTGAAGGATGGCGAACCCATTATGCTTCCCACCAAGGATCTGGGACAGTGCGAGATTTATCCTCAAACATTGTCTCACAACCCCAATGGTCGCTTCGTTTCGGTTTGTGGAGACGGAGAGTACATCATTTACACCGCCCTTGCCTGGCGTAACAAAGCTTTCGGTTCCGCCCTCGATTTCGCCTGGGGTTCCAAGGATAACAGTAACGACTACGCTATCCGCGAGTCCGCTACGAGTGTGAAGATCTTCAAGAACTTCAAGGAGCAACCGGGCGGTCTTGACGTTGGATTCCAAGCCGAAGGCCTAAGCGATGGTGTCCTGCTTGGTGTCAAGGGACAAGGTGGCATTGGTCTCTTCGACTGGGACACCGGCAGCCTGGTCCGCCGAATCGAGGCTGACCCGAAATCTGTGAGTTGATTTTGATAGTTCTACCGACGACCACAATACTAACTTGCTCGCACAGGTCTACTGGTCCGAATCTGGCGAACTCGTTACCCTTGCCTGCGAGGACGATTTCTATGTTCTTCGCTACTCTCGTGAGGCTTACATCGAGGGACAGAACAATGGCGAGGCTGACGAAGATGGTGTGGAGGCTGCCATGGAACTTGTTGCTACCATCAACGAGACCGTCCGTACTGGTGAGTGGGTTGGTGACTGCTTCATCTACACCAACTCCGCCAACCGCCTGAACTACCTTGTGGGAGACCAAACGTACACAATCTCCCACTTTGACCAGCCCATGTATGTGCTGGGTTATCTGCCCCGTGACGGACGGATCTACCTCGCCGACAAGGACGTCAACGTTGTCTCATTTGCTCTTTCCTTGGCTGTCCTGCAATATGAAACACTTATTCTGCGAGGCGAAAGTGAAGCGGCCGAGGAGGTGTTGCAGGATGTTCCTGAAGACCAAATGAATAAGATTGCCCGGTTCCTTGAGGGACAAGGGTACAAGGAGCAGGCTCTTCAAGTTGCAACCGATCCAGAGGTAAGGGAAATGATAGTCGACGATATTTTCTCACTGGGACCCAAGCATGCTAACTCTGTTCCCCATCTAGCACCGATTCGACTTGGCACTTTCATTGAATGACCTGGAAACTGCTTTGGAGATCGCCCGTGCTGCCAACGTCGAGCACAAGTGGAAGGCCATTGGTGACGCTGCTTTGGCCAGCTGGAACCTTGCCCTGGCGCAAGAATGTTTCTCTCAAGCCAAGGATGTCGGCTCGCTGTTGCTGCTGCACACGGCCTCAAATGACCGGGAAGGTCTTCGCGCGCTCGCTGCCCAAGCTTCAGAGTCTGGCCTCCACAACGTTGCCTTTTCCACGCTCTGGTCCTTGGGTGACGTCGATGGCTGCATTGATCTCCTCGTGAAGACCAACCGTCTCGCTGAAGCTGTTCTCTTCGCTCAGACTTACAAGCCCTCGCGCGCTCCCGCTCTCGTGGTGCAGTGGAAGACTTCCCTTGAAGGATCTGGTAAGACTAAGGTGGCCCGCCTGATCGGAGTTCCCCCCGGTGCCCCCGACATCATCTCGACTGATGATGATCTCTTCCCCGAGTGGGACGAGTATATTCGTCTCGAGAAAGAGGGATCTGTCCCCGTTCAACCCTCCTCTGAGTCTTTGATCGACATCAACGGCGAAGAGGAGAAGGAGACGACCACAAACGGCGTGTCCGAGAACGAGGGTCAAGAAGAAGAGGAGGAAGCGGACGTCGAGGCCGAGGCTGAAAGCGACGCTGAAGATGATGAGTAAAACGATACGAAGATCATTAGGGTTTTATTTGTATTCAGAGGCAACTAGAGCATCTTGTCTTCTATCTTTGTTCCGGTCAACGGGACTGTGGTGACCATTCAATTTCAAGCGGCGTCTTTCTTTCCCCTATGTCCGGTCTTTTGTTTTGTGGTTCCCAAGTTTCTTTCTTTTTTATCTCTTCTAACATAATGTCACATGCGTGAACCGCCTCGAGGTTGATTTCAAAGAGCATTATCTTGTCAAGTATCAAGTATCAAGGGTTGATAAAATTAGGCCCAGTGAGTTCTTATTGGGACTGGTCCCTCTAGTCGTGATCGACCGCATCTTAACACGATACGGACTATGCTGCCCTGCTGGATCTGGGTCTTCATCGGTGGCAAAGGCCAACAACCAAATGGATTCTACCCCGATCCCACAGTTCCGAATGATGATCGGCAGTGTGTTTGAATCAACGAGCTCATCATCTTCAAACGGCTCTCATCCGTGACACCTAAGCTCAAAACTCTATGTGGCATCTTATATCCACACATAGGAAGGGACAAATCTACGATATCAATCTCTCACGTGCGAGTCCGGCAATCTACTGGACAGGGATACTTTGACATTTCTTGAATTGCGACTCGTAGGAGCCTGTGTCAGCGTCATCTTCCGAGACTGCAAAATCAACGTAATTCGCAAGAAAACCTTGTCAAACCCGGACGGGGTATCAAGGGGGAGCGAGAGTGGGCAAAAGAAAGCAAGTTGATCTGGAGTTTGGGGGAAAGCGCTTCGATCCGCCATAATGTAATCAAACAAAGCCGAGGAACCTGCCTATGGGAGTGTTGTCAACGCGCCGATGAACATGCATCCAGAGCGGACGATGGAAACCGAAAAAGCTGGACAAAGATACAGAGGGCTCCTTCTTGCATGTCCGGCCTCGCAAGACGTATAGATGAATAAAAAGCCTCCTCTAAACCTTTGCCTCAGATCTTCCGAGACAAATAATCAATGACAAAGAAAGTGAGAGGGAGAAAAAAAAAAGACAGAAGCCTCGAGACAAGGGTATTGAGCAAGGCGTGTGAATGAAAAAAAAAAGCAGAACTCAGTTCTGGGAATTTTGTCCTTCCGTGAATTGCATCCTCAAGACGTTGGCCAGTTGATCTTCGAAATTCCGGAGCAGGAATGGCATTCAGCTTTTACTCCGGGATACTGCCAAAGGAAGGATCCTTGACACTGCCGCCTGCATCGCCCAGACCAGCTACTGGTCGGTTGTACGACCAACCGGCGAATTGCTGCTGCATCGTTTGAGAAAGGGCAGGGCCGTCGACGTAGGAGTCCTGAGGCATCTCCCCAGTGAATTCTTTGTCGAAGTTGTCGGTGTCACGAGCATCGACCTAGGCAAGAAGAGTCAGCATCATTTGATCAAGACGGTGTGAGAACCATAAGAATGTATACATACCACGTTGGGACGGAAGCTCGGCTCATACTTGCGTTGCAACAGCTTGCGCCAGTCGATGTTCGCAAAGAAGTGGTGTGACTTGATCTCTGCAGCACCGTTGGCACCAAGGCGGCGCTCAGGATCACGGTCAAGCAGGCGTGTGAGAAGATCCCGTGCCGCAGGGGGAACAATGTCACTGCTTGGGAAGGTCAATGGCTCTTGTAAGATCTTGCGATACATTTCGTTGGTGTTCTCATCGTAGAACGGCGGCAGACCCGTCAACATCTCGTAAAGCAGGACGCCGAGAGTCCACCAATCAACGGTCTTTGTGTATCCATTTCCAAGAAGAAGCTCTGGCGCAAGATACTCGGGGGTACCGCAGAATGCTATCATTCAGAACGAGTCAGTATTCGATTCATCTCAAAGACGCCCCCATTCGGTGCCGGAGACAAGCGACGTACTGTTGGTGCGATCTTCATCCTTCATATCCAACTTGCAGAGACCGAAATCGCAGAGCGCAATGTGCCCAGTGTAATCGAGAAGGATGTTCTCAGGCTTCAAATCACGGTAAATGACCTTGAATCCGTGCAAACATTCGAGAGCGCAGAGTAGTTCGGCAGTGTAGAATCGAGCACGGTTGATGTCGAACCGCTGCTCACGCTGCAAGTGGTGGAAGAGTTCTCCACCATTAACAAAGGCAAGAACCAAGTACAACTTCTCTGGCGACTGGAATGAGAACTTGAGAGGCACAATGAAGGGATTGTTGATCTGTGCCAGCACGGAACGTTCGGCCAGAGTGTGCGTGACTTCGGAGCGGGAGATGATGTGAGCTTTGCGAATGGTCTTGAGAGCGTAGATTCGGCCGGTGTCTTTCTTCCTGTAGTAGAGAAGATACAGTGATTAGTAACTGGACGCAGCCATCTCCCCATTGCTCCGCAACAGACCAAAGACGGGGCGGGAATGCGCGCTTACATGACCTGCATGACCTTGCCGAAACTGCCCTTTCCGACAACCTTCAACAAGTCAAAGTCCTCCATCTTCAGACTGCGTTGTCGATTCTCAACAAACGAGACACCGATCTTGATGGAGCCCGTTCCAAACTGGAGATCCAGCCATTCGGCACCCAGTTGACCCATGGTGCGCTCCTGTGCAGCATGTGCAGCGGCGGCCTTTTGGTTGTCCTTCTTGCTCAGCTTTGGGTCATCCACGTAGGATTGGCCGGCTTCCTCGAAGCGCGGGTGCACTTTGGTGGCACCCAAAAAGATATCCTCGCTTCGGCCAGCGCCAGGTCGAGCAGCAGGATTCCGCAGATACAACTGAACATTCAGTTCAGTCTTGCGGGACACATCAAACTTGAATGCAGTGCTGTCGCCTGCCCAGAGGGGGGCCTCTGGTGTACCCGAAACCGCATCTACGAAGACCTGGTTCTTTTCGAAATCGAGGAGAGCATAAGGAAGGTACTTGGTGGAATAACGGCCGTGAATGGTTGGAGCATTGAGACCCCCGCTGGTGGATTGCGGGCGATTCGACTGCACAAAAGAGCCCGCCTGCCCATGGGACGAGTGTGACGAAGAGGAGGTGCTGGGTCGCAGAGATGATGGGGCGTAAGAATTGTTTTGGAAGTGAGAGTTGAAGATTTGCTGGTAGTGGGGGGACAAGGAAAAGCCTTGGCCTTCGTGGAGGGTGACGATCAGGATGCCGGGCTTGACAGGCGCCACTGGGGGTGACACAAGTGATTCTGATGCAGCTATACAATCAACATTTCCCACAGGGGGGAACCAAATCATTAGCCATGTAATGCGACAAAAAAAAACCAATACTCCAGCCTAGCTAAACAGGTATCATACCGATGCCATTTGAAGACGTGGTTGGAGTGGTGCTGGGAGGCTGAGACGAAACCGGAGTCTCATCACCCCCGTGGCTATTCGATTCACCCTTGATGGTAGAGGTGGACGATGAGCGACCGAATGTGCTGGTCAGAGGCGCCAAGTGCGTCTCCTTCAGCTCTGCAAGAAAAGAAAAGCAGCATTAGCAAGCTATATTCAAAGTATTTTTTTTCTTATGTTTTCATGGTTCACGTTCTTGATTGTAAGAGGGGCTGCTTTCCTCATCTTCAGGAGGTAAGAGGGGATCCGGGACAGGGGACGATAAGAGAGAAAGAGAAGAGGGAGACCAACTCAACATACTTTTGGTGAGTTTCCAGGACATGATTGCGATTTCAATGCCCAGGAACCGCCGGAGTATTGAAGTTCAAAATTGCACGAGGCCGATCGCAGTGCGTTTTGAGCTGAGAAAGCCTGCACCGCGCAGACTAGTCAACATTCAAAAGCCCCAAAAAATGGAGCCGAGACGACAGAGGATCCGCGCCACGGGGGAGGGCCGGAGTCCCGCGATGAAGCACCGCCGCAACATACCTGGTTCACACACAGATGCAGGGTTGGAAATAGGCAAGAGACCCAGTCGATAAGAATGTCGAGAATGATATTTGGGGGGTCAAGGAGAGTGAAAGAGAGTAGTGATTTGGGAACAAAACAAAAAGGAGAGGTTGTTTGATCTCAGGGTGATTGAAGTGAGAGAAGTCAGGACCTCTCGGGAGGGGATGGGCAGCTTGTAATGTCACGGGGAATTACACAGTCATACCGTGGCGGAGTGGTTGCCCTGTGGCTCAGACAAGATTGACTGGGAGACTTGGGGATATTGTAGGGGGGTTATTCTGACACAGATGACAATACATGTTTCTGCCAGGCGGGGCAAACAGAGGGGAAAGTTGTTTGTTCCCACTTCCCAGTAAGGAACCAGCCATCGATGCCTTTGGCCCGCAGCACCGCAGCATCGGTCCCCTCGGTCGGGTCACCATCGGTCATGGTGACTAAGCACCCCTATCATCCCATCGAAGCCACAGAGGTACCTGATACTCCAGGCTCCATCATCGGTACATCGGTACATCAGCATCGCAGTCCGCCAGGCAGCGCGCCTTGAGCGGTGACACACCGAGTCACCAGCCACACTTGGATGAGGCGGTGCACATCTGGCGCCACTCTCCACCTGATGCGTCCAAGGGACTCGGAGGCATCTCACGCGTACCAGACCGAGTCAAGTCATTTGAATCACCACGCAGAGATCTGGACAGACTCAACACAATTCTCTCCGATCCACACTCCATCTTCTTTCGGGTTTGTGCCATCTGACTGGCTTTTGTGTTTGGTCCAATAAGCACCTCGGAGGCTCAGCTGTAGAATCCGGTCCGCGGAGCTTCTTTACCCCAGGATCGCACCCTCCCTCTCGGAAAGCGCCGCCCCCTCTGAATCCACCTGGCCCCCCGATCTTTTCCCGGCAGCTGCCCTCTCAGATCTCTGGAGGGTGACCTTGTGATTTTCGCCACAGCATTGGATTCCACAGAGGATGACCAGGGTCAGAATTCGATGGGCGTAATACGGAAAAAGACCGCCTCGCGCGGCACCGAAGCGGGCACCAAGTTCCACTGCGACGTGTGCTCGGTGGATGTCACATCGACTGTAAGGCACCCTGTACTGTCCCTGTCGCGCGTTACCGTGTCACATCTGATTAACATTGCATCCCTATTGTCCTCTACCAGGTGCGAATCTCATGCGCACATCCTAACTGTCATGAATACGACCTCTGCGTCCCCTGCTTCGCTGCCGGGGAGAGCTCCAAGAATCACGATCCCGCGACCCACCCATTTCAAGTGATCGAACAGAACTCCGTTCCCATCTTCCAGCCGGACTGGGGTGCTGATGAGGAGCTACTGCTGTTGGAGGGTGCAGAGATCTATGGTCTTGGCTCATGGGCCGACATTGCAGACCATATTGGTGGGTATCGCACCAAGGATGAAGTTCGCGACCACTACATCGACACCTACATCAACAGCAAACATTTTCCCCTACCTGACCGAGCCGATCCTGAAGATAAGAGCCTCCAAGAAGCAATCTCCAAGGAAGAATTCCAGGCGCGCAAGAAGCGTCGCATTGAAGAGCGCAAGGAGGCAGCCAAAGCTGCTCCACCGACAACACCCAAGCAGAAACCCACCGCCAGTGTACCTGCCTGTCATGAGGTGCAGGGGTACATGCCGGGTCGTTTGGAGTTTGAGACCGAGTTCCTGAATGATGCGGAAGAGGCAGTCCAACACATGACTTTTGAGCCTGGGGCGGGTATTGGTCCCAATGGGGAGATGGATGCGGAGACAGAGCTCAAGATGACCGTCGTGGACATCTACAACTCCCGATTGACCGCGCGCACAGAGCGGAAGAAGATCCTCTTTGAGCACAACCTTTTGGATTACCGCAAGAATATTGCCCTGGAGAAGAAGCGCACCAAAGAGGAGCGGGAGTTGCTGCACAAGGCCAAGCCTTTAGCTCGCATGATGAACCACAAGGACTTTGATGACCTGAACAAAGGGCTGGAGTATGAACACAATCTGCGCCTGGCTATTGCACAATTACAAGAGTGGCGGCAGATGGGGATTGGAGACCTCAAAGCTGGAGAGAAGTACGAACAGGAAAAACAGCAGCGTGCACAACGGATGGTGCCGCAGGGCTCCTTTGATCGCTTCGCCACTCCCCGTCCGAAGCAAACCCAAGTGGCCGAGCCCCCGTCCGCGGCCATCCAGCTTACTACACCAGAATTACCGCTGCGACTTCAAAAGGCTGCCAATCCACATAAGCCTCCCGACCCAGCCAACATGCCCATGAATGACTTTGATTTGATGTTTGCAACCAACGGTGATGCAGCTCCAGCAGCACCAGTGAAGACAAAATATGTTGTGCAGCCATTAAGTGGGGTGCCGGCCTGGAAGCTTGACAGTGACCGTGCGGCTGATCTGCATCTTCTCTCTCCGGAAGAAGTGGAAGTGTGCAGTGTGCTTCATCTCATGCCCAAGCCATATCTGGTCATCAAAGAAACCCTGCTGAAGGAGGCGATGAAGCAGGGAGGCAGCCTGAAGAAGAAAGATGCGCGGGCCATTTGCAAGGTTGGTGGAATTCCCCGCTCACCTCTGATTGGAATGTCCATGGTCAACCGGAGTGCTAATTTGATCTTGAATTCTAGATCGAGGGTACCAAAACAAGTCGGATCTTCGACTTTATGGTACACAGCGGCTGGATTAACAAGGCCTAGTGGGCCACTGCACGAACCCTCCATGATTAATGTATACCTACCTTTTCTCATCGATGCCTGCCAATTGGGCAATCCAGTCCTGACTATGGCTCAATAATGGCTGGGGGCTGCCATACTCTTCTTGGGCGTCTATCTCCACTGTGGGCACCGGGTGGGAATGGATGGCCGGTTGTTTGGGGTTGATTCATTTGTTAAATACTGATGCACCATGTCGACGATACACCACGAACTCATTGATCTGGCTTTGATGGTGATGCTTCCAGACCGGACACGCTAGGCTGATCCGTGTCCACTTACTTTCAGAATTGGAAAAAGCACCCATAGTCTGAAGCCTACTGAACTTTTATCCAAGCTTCGAAACAAGGCCCCCGATAGCGCCTCGCCCAGTGCCTAGTTAGCGTAATCTGAAAAAAAAAAGCCTCACTAGATTGCCGTCATGCCTGTGCGGTGTTACCAAAGAAGCCAAACAGAGACTGAAGGAAGAGGGCTCTCCGTGATGAGTAAATCTACATGAAGATTAAGAAACTCTGAACATTCTCGAGGTACAGTAAATCAATGACCAACCCATTCTTATGGCTCAGCCTCGACGGTGTGAGGCTCCAAGCAATTAGCAAAGCTTATAACCCTCGTTTATAGATCCGGGGGACTTGTCGCATTCACCTAGGCTCGCCATGGAGCCGAGGCCCAGACCCAACAGGAGCAGAGCTCCATTAGTAGAGCCCTACGACCTCTAGTTGATAAATGCTCCTGGCCTGATTCGGTCTTGCTGGGTATTTTCAAAGATGAGAGAGATATTGGAACCATGTAAATGTGGGAAATGTCCTATTCTTTTTGGTGAACAAAAAAATAAAATAAAAAAACAACAAACCAAACCAAACCAAACCAGGAAGAACATCCAGGGCACTGGTGGGTGATATTCGAATTTAAAAAAAACAGAGCGTTTTCCTTCCTTTCAGGTCAGGCTGGGAAGCCTTCTCCAGATGGTGACAGTTTATTTAGTACCTTAATGTTGTTTAGTCTCCGCCCTCTATTGGGCCTCGGCATCCCCGTCCAGTCTCCAACTTTTCTCCACATTGAACCCCCCTCTCACCTCGGGATGGAGCGTTTTCCCTAACGGATTTCTTTTTTTCTTGTTTCAAACTTCCCTCTGGAAATTATCTCTCCTTGAAATCAAGACTTGTCTTGCTCATAGAGGTCAATTTGACACAAGATCAAAGAGTTCTCGAGTCGGATTTACGATTGTTCTCATTGACCAGCGCCATGCCTACCTTTGCGCGCCCGCCCCCGCACACCCAGTATGCAGTGCTGTCGTTCCCAGCTCCGCATGTCCTCTTGGTGACTCTCAATCGGCCTCGTGATCTCAACTGCATCAATTCTCAAGGTCACGCAGAATTACATGAGGTTTGGGAATGGATGGATGAGGAGCCGAGTCTGCGTGTCGGCATTTTGACCGGGACGGGTCGAGCGTTCTGCGCAGGTGCGGATTTAAAAGGTACACACTTGCTCCAGTCCATCGAATGATTGACCAGACTGCGGTTTCGTTGGATAATTTCTCCAAGGGGCCGATGGCAACTCTTGGCCAGGCCCTTGTTTTTTTGGGTGTTTTTTTCTCCTTCTCCGTTCTGCTGGCCTCGTTATCTTTTATTGGTAAAGCTTTACTAACGCACCTCGCTTTGATAGAATGGAACAATAGCGCCCAGGCATCCTCGTCCAAGTCACCTATGCCTGTCTCCGGCTTTGGAGGCTTATCCCGACGCAAAGGCCGCAAGCCGATTCTCTGTGCTGTCAACGGTCTGTGCTTTGGCGGCGGCACCGAGATGATCATCAACGCGGATCTGGTCATCGCCTCCTCGGCCGCCCGCTTGGGTCTCCCCGAGGTGAAGCGCGGCGTCGTGGCACTCGCAGGCGCTCTGCCCCGGCTGGTTCGCACAGTGGGCAAACCGCGCGCCATGGAGATGGCCTTAACGGGCCGAGCTTACACAGCGGAGCAGGCGGAGCGATGGGGGATGATCAATGAAGTGGTCCCCGTGGATGATTGCATCCCGAGTGGCGGCAAAGCGGACGACGATGCGGTCTCCAAGAAGGTGGTCGGTCGGGCGGTGCAGGTGGCCAGCGAGATTGCCGCGAATAGCCCCGATGCAGTTCTTGTGACGCGCGAGGGTGTCAAGTTGGGCTGGGAAGGTATTGGCGCTGAGGAGGCCACGGGGATGCTGAATGAGACGTGGGTGCGTCGATTGTATGAAGGGGAGAATATCAAAGAGGGACTGCAGGCTTTCGTGGAGAAGAGAGCGCCTCAGTGGAAGGATAGTAAGCTGTAGAGTCGACTCAGCGACGAGGATCCCCCCTGAGGAGCATAATAGCTCTAATGGAGCTTTATCGGATCATCGAAAAGAGTTTTCAGCATGGCAGGCGTGAGCAATGACTTTTTGACCTTTGCAATGCTCTCTTTCATAGTAGTCACTCGGTTTCATAGGTCGGTAGCTATCTCACCGAGAATCTCTTCTTGATCCCCAGGAGGTATCGTCGTGGGACGTGAATCGAGTCTACCGGCCTATGTGTATTGGGAGCAACATTCATTCTCTCTCCACGTCGAAGCTCGGGAATCTTGGTCGCCCACAGACATCTTAACCGGTATTCGGACTCTGCTCAAAGCCCGAGAGATCAGGTAACAACAATTTGAGCTCCGTGCCCAAGAGGCTACTTCTGCAATGGCTGTGGATTCGGTCAGCCGTCAGCACTAAATTTCTCTCCATTTAGCCAAACACAAGCTTCCTTTCCAGCCCCCAACCCACGACGACCTGGTCCACAAATGAGTCACTCTAGCCACCAGAGACCTGAAAGAGGAGCCCGCCATCAGCTTGATTTCCCCTTTCATGACAAATCTGCCCCTCTCATCCAGAATGGATCGGGTATGTGAAGCACCGAGGACGAGACTCTCCCACGAAAGCAAAGTATTTAACAGTGCAAGGATAGAACACTCACCCCGTTTTTAACTCACATCACGCTTATCGGCATTCAGTTCAGATTAGATCACCCACCTTTTCCCTTCCAGACACCATCCTTGCACACCAAATATATCCTCCTTGCTTTCCGCAACAATGGCCCCTCCCTACACCTTCCATGTCGGCAGTGTCAAGGTCGCACACAATCTCCTGCAGACCCTCGCCAACATTCTCCACAAGGCCGAGGAACATCCCAACGCCGCCTCTTTCCTCGACGCCCGCCTGATTGAGGACATGTACACTCTGCGCGATCAGATCCGACTGTCCGTGCAATACCTGGAGCACATCGTCGCCCGAGTGACCAACCGGGAGCCCATCACATATGAAAAGCCGACCAGCTTTGCGCAAAGCTACGAGTTCATCAACCAGGTCGTGACCGCCGCCGCACAGGCGGATCCCGAAGCGGTCAACCAGCAGGCGGATGTGGTGAAATCCTCATTCCTGGGCAAGACGGAGGCTGATATGAGTACTGCGGACTATGTGCACATGGCATTGATGCCCAATGTGTATTTCCATGTCACCACTGCCTATGGGATCCTGCGCAAGGAGGGAGTGAAGTTGGAGAAGTGGGATTTCTACAGCGGGTTCGCGGCTGATTTGACACCCGTCCCACAGGCATGAGAAGCGCCGTTGTCATTGGGTGGGTTGAGCTACTTTACTCTTGAACCAAGCTAGATGTTAGGTCTGAAGATCAGGACTTGATCATTTCTAGTTGTCTATTCTGTATCAGAAAGATCAAAAATACAATTCCATAGAGAGATTTTGTGTCCTCAGTAGACGTGCGACTCGTTGGCTGTCATTTCGCTCTTATTCGTGAACTGTTTCTTCCTTCTTCTTTTTTTGAGGAACAAGAAAAAGAAAAAGAAAAGAAAAGTCAGGTCAATCTGGATTCGAGCTTCTTAGACTTTCCTTTGCTTATTCCAGTAGAATCACTTATGTTCTCTTTTTTTTTTTTGGCTTATTCAGCACATAAAACTCCGCAATAATCCAGAACACGAGCGGCGAGACCGAATTCGAGCGCACCTTGAACATGGTCCTAGCCATAGGTAATTGCTTTGTGAATCTCCCGCACGGGTTCTGATAAGAGCATCATATTCCAACTCGGAGACCCCGACTCCATCCTCAATAAAACCAGGGATTAATAAACGCCTGAAAAGGATTCTGAAATCAAGCTTGTCCAAAAAAAAAATAAGAAGGAAATCAAATACCAACTTGCTCACTACTGGATGAAAACAATAGCCATAGATCTATCACTTTACACAATCATTGAATGCCCGAGCGTTTTCCATATATCAAGAGGACGATGACACCCGGCGTAACTCAGCCTCTAAACTCCCAAAATACTAGAGAGTATACCAAAAGGCCAAGAGTGTATTACAAGAGAACACGGACTGGCCTTAGAATGCTCGGGATACTCCATTGACAATGATGCTGGGGTGCCTACCTCACCTCCCTGGCCCACCGTACTTGCCTATATTTGATATCCTGTAGCACCAGGGCTGAAACTACGTAGTAGAATTCAATCCAATGTGGTAATAGTATAGTCTATGTAATACTCCCGGTGCTAGGTAGGTACTAACCTCCCCCATTCCAATTGAACTCCCGAGTCCAAATTCGCATACCTGGAAATAACAAGCTGTATCGGCAAACCTTCGCCCCAAAAAGAAATCCCATAATAAAAGAGAAAGAAGAAAAAAAGACAAATCTAGGACAGCATAAGTTCAAAATGGATCCAAATACTAATCCATGGATGAGCCTTTATATACACACACGTACTGTACATAATCAAGAATCCTCGTCATCTAAAATAGGTTGTAGACTGTTGACGCTGACGTTGACAACGAGTCAAGGCATCATTCATTTTAGCCGAGGGAGGTACGTACTGTATCCATGTCTAGGCGATGCCGCGATAGCTATTACATAGATCGAATAAGACATACATCCATAAGTAAAAGTCCACACTGCGGGCCATACCCATGTATGGAAACAGTGTAATATGCACTGTGAATTAATAGTATTATTTGCATGATCAAATATGTTCGTTTACATTCGACTTTGCCCTATATACTTACCATGCATGATGCTCGTACAGTATCTTCCCCCCCACTTCACATGTGGGCATCCCCCCCCGCATTCATCTTCCCCGCTGCAGATAACAGAATCTCGATCGACAGTACCGTTATCTGCGGAGTGCAGATACCGGGGGAACACGGACCCAACAACGAGGGTCGACGGACGGAAGTACTCCGGTCGATGGCCTCGGGCGTGATGGGACTACTCAATGGTAAATACAGATTTATTGATGTACAACACGATACTAAACTTGGTATGTGAAAAAGACGAGTCCAGAGCGATCGAGAATTATTACGACTGCGCTTTAGGTACAGTATGTACGTCCATAGGTAGTAATACTAGATCACCCCCGCAAAGGTCCTGTGTCGAGCCAGTTCGCTGCCAGGTATTGCCTGGATGAAGACGTGGGACATGGCGCCCTTGGGAAATCTTTCCTACAAAACAGAAAACTTCGGCCCAGAACAAGTGTCGACCATAGCCCTCTCCATCCAACAGACGACTTTGCATGACGGAACCCCCATCTTCGACAGGTACTCAGAAGGCACCCCAGCAAGATGTGATAAAAATGGAATGCATGGATTTCTGATCATTCATAATGCATACCGCACACAAGAGTGGCCTCATAACTCATATCCGTAACACAAGTATCTAGAGAGAAAAAAAAAAACAGTCAAAGAGAATAATAAAAAGGCCCAATCCCAGTCCATGCTACCAGGGTTCCGTAAAAAAAAAAAAGACTCCCAAGGTATTCGCCAAGTCCAATGCTCTGAAGCGCCGAAAGATAAAATCAAAGAATAATCCGTCACCATCGGGCGAGCCACATCTAGATGCGGGGTTGACCGGTTTCCCTGTAGAGGACGAGAAAGGTTAGCAAATCGCACCGCGGTGGAGGCGATGGGAATCGGGAGACAAGACACATACTTGGCTTCAGATTGTACTTGGTCCACGACCTTGACGACGGCTGCGAACAAGGGGTGGGTGCGTTCCAGTCCAGTCAACTGGACCGTGGCGTCGGCGGGCGAGTTCTCCTTGAGAATGGTGGCCAAGTCGACGCTCTCCTGGTCATCCGGGACGTTTTGGAAACGAAGAGCCATCTCCACGGACCCCAGCAGCGCGTCGTACTTCATGCCTCGCTCCGCCAACTGGGAAGCTGGTCCGATGAAGCGCTCCTTGCGGCTCAGCTTGCGCACGGGGGCACGACCGACACGCTCAACGCTGTCCTCCAGGTAGGGGTTGGAGATTCGAGCCACGATGGTGTCGACGTAGTCTTGCTGCTCCTGGGCGTCGATACCGTGCTTGTCGACGATCAAGGAGGCGGTCTCCTTGAGCACATCACGAACGACCCCGCGGATGTACGAGTCTTGCATGGCCTCGGCGATGGTCTTCTTGCCCGCGTAGCGGCCGTAGTAGGCGGCTGTGGCGTGGCTGGTGTTGACGGTGAACAGCTTGCGCTCAATGTAGGGCTCTAGGTTGTCGACCCAGTGGATGGCCGGAATGTCGGGGTGACCCACACTGCCAAAGGGTGTCTTCTCGACGGCCCACTCGTAGAACTTTTCGATGCGCACGTTGAGGCCGCTGTTGGGGGGCTGAGCGGGGACGATGCGGTCAATGGCCGAGTTGGCATACTGCGCACGCTCACCCATGGTCTTCAAACGCTCCGAGTCCGTGTGGGACTCGATGTGACCGCGCAGGGTGTCGGTGGCACCGATGGCGTTCTCACAGGCGATCACAGCCAGTGGCTTGGGAGTGGAGCGGATGTCGATACCCTTGGCAATGACGGGAGCGATGAACTTGAGGATATTGGGGCCCACGGCACAGGTGACAATGTCGGCGGTGGAGATCTCCTGGATGACGTCGTGCTCATGGGTCTTGGAGTTGATGGCACGATAGTTGGTGATGGTCTTGGTCGTCTCACCCTCCTCACTGACCTCGGTGACCTGGTAGGACTTGGTATTTTGCAGTTCATTGATGATCTTGTCCATGACATCAACAAACACCACCTCATAACCGGCCGTGTGGAGGAACTCGGCCACAAAGCCACGGCCAATGTTACCACCGCCGAAGTGAACTGCCTTCATGCCCATGGTGATGAATGGTACGCAAGGAGAAGAGAATGGGTTCAAGAGCCGGTAGGGCTGAATGTGTCAGACCACGGTAGGTGGGGTCTGGGAGGGGGGGGGGGGAATAAGGAAGAAGCAATGAGATGAGGCTTTGAGCCAGGGGGGGGAGGGTAGATCAGATCCGATAGACAAGATCTGGGGAAGAGGTCTTGTGACGTGCTAAGAGCGGGTGGCTGACGGTGCAGAGTGGGGGAAGGGGACAGATGATGGAAGTCTGTTGATGACTAGAGAGGATGGAGGAAAGTGAATTTAGGAATGGTGGAATGGGGAGGTGGGAGATGAAGAAGTATTTAAATGCCAGATGAAGAAGAGATACCAAAAGGGCAACCATGCCGGGAAGAAGGAGTCACCACCCGTGAACTATGATCACAACGACGGAAGGAGGGGGGGGGGAAGGGCTTGGACATGGAGATTTGGTTCCAGAGCTGAACAGGAAAGCACGATTATGGTTTTGCCTGGCTTGTTCCAGATTGGCATGGTTCTCACGATACATCATTGTTGGGTACCACAGGAGTTCCACCTGAGGTCCACGGGGAGATTACAAGAAGTGTCAGGAAGATACCATGAGGGATTTCACGATTCGTGGAATGGTCGCATACTCAATGCTGAAAAAGACCGAGGGGTCTTGGTATGGATCCTATTCGAGAGGACGGCGAGGACAGACGACACCCACGCCTGATCCAATCAATGAAGATGTTGTTCACTGCCAGTGGAGACATACCCTCTCCTGGACCAGTCAGCGGCGCAGCGCATGCAATTCTAATGCTGGGCTCATCATTAGACTCTTCCATCATTTCTCCTAATTTTCCCATTATTATTTTCATGCTCGTGCTCTTTCGGTAGGACTTGCCCCACTTTGGCACACCAGAGAGACCCAGCGTCGACCGGCATGACTTCATCGAGCTCGGGAGGCGCACGGAACGAGTCTCCGCCTTGTTTCCGCCCACTGCGACCATTGAAAACATCATGATATGATCGGCATGACCGCGAATGCCTTGTCCCCTGAACAAGATCCCTGGGGCATCACAGATCCCCAGTGCTCTGTGCTACGGGATTCTCTATGGTTCTGCTCATCTTCGAGAGGGTGGAAACTTGCGCCTGTCGAGTGGTTGAGCGTCGACCGAGGACTCCCCCCTCCACCTCTCTCCTCGCCATGCAACGCTCGTCCGCCGACCGACGGTTGTGCTACCGCCGAACCCGATATCGTCCAGGCATCAGTCAGGTATAGTCCGGGGATCATAAAATCACTCAGCCAGTCGCAGGTGATGGTCAACCGCGCGTCGGGAGCTAGTCCTCTTTCTGACCCGACGGTATTGATGGTATCGTCTGTATCGCGCAATCCGTCACCACCGGACGCCACGAGTTCCTCACCAGCAGCCCTGAACAGGAATCTCAAACACGCACTTGAGGGGGCTAAGCCACGTTGGAAGACCGACAACCGTTGATGCAACCACATTCGACCAAGCGTGATCACAGCTCTTTCCATCCGCTTCGACCGTCCACACAGACGGTACCCGGTACCACTCGCGACGGTGGTCCCCCGTCCCACCCACTTGTACCACTACCACTCAACCCAAGACCACCTCTCAGTCCTCCCGATCAGGCTGGAAGCCAATATCTCCACCGGCGGTCCTTGACAAACCAACGACCCCCCGTTTCACTTCCCGATAAATATGCGCCCCCCCCTCTCTCTCTCTCCAGGGCAGACACGGCCACTATGGCGATGCACGGTACGAAAAGGGAAAGATACATACTATCAACCCCAAGCCGTGAACCTTCATTTGTTCCAGGTTCCTACACTACGCGGCGTAAACTCCTATCCCGGCTCGGGAATAGTCTCGCAAATAAAGATGTAATTAAAAAAAAGGAAGAAGGAAAAAAAAAAAAAAAGTCACCACAAAGACCTCACCGAAGCACAAAATGAGGTACCAGGCACGGACCGAGTGATATCAGAAGCATCGGGCACGAGCTGAAGAGTCCATCTCGTTCCGAGTTACGCACGTGCGGCCGCGTCAACGGGACGGTTCACGAGGTTTGCATCTGACTGTGTCCGAGTCCTGCGACTAAACTGTGTGGTTAGGTACCCGACGACGGAAGTAGCCTGGTACGGTATGTTCAATTGTGCAATATACATCGTCTTCTTCCATGATGGAAACTCACTGGGTGACTTGCATATTCAGTCGAAGCTCAACATCACCCATGCTCTCACATCTAGCTCTCGATTGCAGTCTCCTAGTAGTAGAAGTAGTTTCCTCTGACAAGAACCACGTCCTTGAAGCCTCGGGAAAACCTAGGTCAAAAGGATAGATTGATGGACCATGTTCTGTTCCGCAAGAATTATAACATCCTGTCGTCGTGTACTACTCTTGTCTTCTCCGCACCTTCCTTCTCGCGCTCACTCCCTCTCCCTCTCTTTCTCTTTCTCTCTCTTTGATCCCGCTTCTAGCCCGGACTTGAATGCCTGCTTTTTCTATCCTTGCATCGTCAAAAGTGATGCCGAGCCCCAAATGGCGGACAGCACCAACGCTGGGGACCCGTTTAGGTCACGGTCTGACCTTGGCACTCATCCTCGACTAGCCATCTTCGATGACATGCATCCTTGATGGTATGGCTTGATACCCATACTCATTCCCACGCGGTATCTTGCTCCCTCTCTCTCTCTCTCTCTCTCTCCCGCCTTGACATCTCACGATGATCCACGAATCCGCGTTCGGCGGGCGCCGGACAGGCAGTCGTTAGTCAGTTCCGAGTTAGACAACCCTGCACCACCAAAAGAGGGCCCAGACCTAATGCGATCTAGCCTCTCGGTCGACCAATCCATGGATCGGACCTCTTCTTTTCAGTTGACCAATGAGTGCTTTCCCCACTCGTCATCATTACGGGACAAGCTTGGCAAGCGGACAGCCACGATGCACAATACCAATCCGGCCAGACAGGAGCATCTGCATCAGTGCCGTGGCTGCGTACGCGTTGTACAGATCCATACAGCCATACAGCCATACGGCCGTAGGTAACCCAGGAACATCCCCGAGTGTTCGGGTGCTACGCCGAGGATGCCCGCGCTCGCCCGCCACACCACAAAAGTATATCGTGCACCTTCCCGTGCACAGCTCCCACATGAAATAGAACCACATCCCTTCCTTCCCCTCGTGAACCGGAGGACTGTGGTCCTAGAGGAGATCTGGTCCAATACCAGACCGAGCATCAATCAGCAACACGGGGATTACCGTGATGGTGATATAGCCCCTTGAAGCCTCTTTTGCTTTCCTAAAATGGAAATGTCCATCGGGAACAAATTATCCCTCATGTACTGTCTTTCAACCTGGGAATCCAATCAAGACTGGATAGTGTATACGCTGTACCGAACGAGAGGTTTGGTGGTGGTATGGTATTATCGTGAGAGTGATGAGATGAGGTGCCCGGGGACGGGAGATGCAGAAAATTGGAGATTCCCGTCCATGTCGAGTGCGTCTTCCGATGAGGGAGGAAGCGCCTCCCCCGCGATCTCGTGAATAACCCACGTTCTGCCTTGATTTGATCAAGAAGTGCACACGTACATGGGTCACCTGGACCTGTTTATTGTTGAATTGTGAGTCTCACGAGACCAGGACTAGATTGTTAGGATATTTGAGATAAAAGGGGGGAGAATGATTGTCGAGGTTCGTTTGTATATATTCATGTGGGCGCATCGATCCGGTCGTTAGAGAGTGAGTCTTTTACTATGGACCCCCTGGCCTGTCCAATGGATAAGATTCGAAGATCTGCCAGCGTCGGGCTACATACCTTAGATACATTTTAGCTGGTACCCTAGGCTCCCACAGCATTTTGAACATGATGCTCCTAGGTTTCTACTTATCTCTATATCACACTCTGTGATCAACGATTGGCCCGTTGGCCGATTCTTTACGCCCCGGAGAGTTCTGAACACTCTTGCATTCGACACTCTAAACCTTCACTCCATACTACACAGTATGGATAGTGCGACATATCTACTGTGTTCACATATAGTAACTCCCACAGTCCCTCGGTGCTGCTACTGATTCCTTCACTGTTGTACATGTAGTGGACATTCCTACTACAATTTCCAAAGGCTCCACAAGTGGTGACGTTGGAATGAACGGCTTGACAGGCAGAGGCCCAGTTTTTCCCCCCCCCCCTCTGTTTTCCACTTCTCATCGTTTTGGATCCTATACTACGTATTATTGTATTATTCCTCAACCTCCCCCCCCCCTTCCTCTCTTCCCCGTAAGATAGATCACTCTTTTCCTACAGTATTCATATCTCCAACCTCGAAAGGGAAAGCCCCCCCTCAAAATGATACCTATAATCCACCACTAATCCCAAATCAGAATAGTCCTCTTGTAAACGCCCCCTCTGTCGAAAAGGGGGGGTTACCAAACAAATGACAATACATTGTATACCCGGGCGTACCGTAACAGCCCAGAGAAAGAGTCGGGTCCAATTACAGATCCTGTCTTTTTTCCGCACTAGACGTCTCCCTTAAGTCCCACGGGCCCACACACATGGACTGGAATCATGGACAATCGTCCTGGAGAAAGAGGATGGAGAGCGGGGGGGGGGGGTGGATGGATCATCCTGGGCAGGTTGGAAAGGGACTGGTGGACCCTATCGCAGGATGCCTCGATGGTTTTCCATTAGATTCGACACATTGGATGATGATGATGGGCTTTTTTTTTGGGATAGGTGGGGGGAGTGTGTGAGGGTTGAGTAGAATGGAAATGGGCTGTTGCTGCTGCTGTTGCTGCTGCTTTGGGGCTTGAGTGTCTAGGGTCTACTTTTTTGATGTTTTTTTATTGCCGATCCCCGTCTCGTTCTCCGTTCCTGGTCGGGGCTAGTAGATTCTATGGAGATACAGGGGAAAGAAAGGAAATGGACTATTACCTCAATCTAACCCAACTCAGCTCACCTTGGGTTGACTAGGGACGGGTTCGTCAAGAGTCACAGATGGAGGAGCAGGATCGGGGACGGGGATATGCAAACTTGGTATATACCCTGTACTGTAGAAACAGAGATGTCAGTCATCGAACGGGACCTGTCGGTGATCAAGTCAAGGTCAGATCCGATCAGGTCTCTTTACTTTTCCTTCCTCCAGTCCGAGCGGCTGATTTGAGAGTCGAATGGGAAATGAGCGACCCTCGGGTGGAGATGCTCGTTAGTGACACGGGACATCCCGCCGTGTGATACAGTAGTCTCAACGTCCGCTCAACTGGGACTCTGGAATTTGTGTATGCACTAGTTTCTAGTATGTAGTTTTGTATCTAACTTCTGTTGGTCCTCGGAGGAGGTACTGGAGTTGTTATACTTTGTCTTTCTGGATACCTTCAGAATTAGACCGGGGGGGTTACCCAGCATCTCGAGTGCACACTGGGTACATTCTCGAGAATTCACGACTGTACAGTACCACTCCATGTTGACCTCGATCTCTCCCTCTACCTCTCCCGCCCATCTCCACCGTGGCTTGTCCATGGAGCTTGTAGCTCGTGGAGGGGGAAGAGGGGGGGGGGGATTTGGAGGCGGCGCAAGATGGTGGCTATCGGCCGTTTTCCCGACGCCTTGACGTTGTAGGCTTGCGCCATTTCCTGGATCGATGGCTCGAGCGGGAGGGGAACAGGGGACAGTGCATCATGAAAACAAAAGTTAGGCTAGTGGGTGACCAGGTTCCAAAGGGTTGGACCGTGAACCAATTGCATGCTATGAAATGTTATTTTTAGGTGGGGGGGATGGTTTCCAACCGGTGATGGGATGCAGTATTCATGTTCTCGGTGGATTGCGTGGAAGAACTTTGCACAGCAGGTTATGAAGGGAGCCTGGGTCAACTGTCCACATCATAATCATACTGTAGTTGGATAATTGTCCAGTCGGGCCTCGATGGAAGTGTTGTTTACTTTTTTTTTAAAAATTTTTTTTTCCCCCTAGATATGTGGTAGGTTTGATGGTGCATCACTGCAAAAACAGTCCGCGAGACTGTACTAACTAGATCGTGTTCTATACCAATCTGTCTATCTGTCTATCATCAACGTTGACACGAGGGGCGGTTCTCAATCAATCCCCACTCAAAAACGGGAGTTTCCGAAAACAGATCCATTCAATTGACACTCATCATCCTGAATATTCTCAAAAAAAGACAGAACAAAAAAAAAAGAACAATCCCAACTCGTAACTACGGGCACCACCTTAACCACGCAAGAATAGCTTCACACGGCGAAGCCGAGACCGAGACTACTAGTACACTGTACTACATCTACGTATTTCATTTTATGTCGCAGTCGCGCACCCGATGTTGCACTGTACCTAGAGACTCGTCCCGTCCAGTCCAACAATATACGCACATGAATATGCCAGGCACCGACTGCAACTGCAACTACACCTGCAACTACACCTGCAACCGCATCTGCATCTGCGTCTGCATCTGCATGTGTATACATTCCACCAATATCGATCCCTATAGTACTCCCCCCCCCCCCCCCCCCCCCCACTAGTATTCAGGTCCCTCCTCTCCTCCAAGGAGAAATAGGTAAAATCTCCATTCAACAACCCCCCCGACGCTTCAACATCTCGACCAAGGAATCAGGAAATCCTACAGTCATGCATGAAACATGGGGCATTGCAGGTCGACCGGTGTCGAAAGGGTGCACAGCAGCTGATTCTAATTCTCTATCTGAGTATGATTCTCCCTGGTTTCTTTTTTCTTTTTCTTTCTTTTTTTTTTTTTTTTAAAAAAAAAGGGTGCCCTCTTTGAAACTCAGCGCATTTGTCACCTCCCTACCTGAAGAGTAAAAAAAAAAGCAAGAGACAAGGTGCCCGGACTACAACGATACACCCGTTACTTTATTCGATGTCAGAATTGCCCGGTCATGCGCGGTAGAAGTCAAGTAACTAGGTACCACCAGCCCACTAGCAGTATACTGTTAGTAGACTGTTACTCCCAGGTTATAAATCTTCTTTTTTTATCACATGGGGTGAATTTATTTTTCCAGTCGGGAGAGGCGAGGCGAGACGGACTTGTCGCCGAGAGGACCGGGGGGAGGGGGTTCAGGTTCAGGATGGCGGTTAGGTAGGTAGGTAGCCCGTAAATTTGATACAGTAGTCACTTGGTAAGTTGACCCTTCAGAGTGAAATAATCTACATGGAGAGAATTAAACCTTGTAGGATGCAGAGAACTTACGGACAGTACAGCGCTACAGTGTTGCTACAGTGTCAAGTGAGATGCACTCCATAGGCATGTGATTTCATCCACGGGATCTGTATTTCCAGAGACGATGCGATGGTGGCCCGATGACCAGATGCATAGCCGAGGAACTTCAATCTCGCCTCGAGAGTAAATTCCACCGAGTCGGGCCAGGTTTTCTTCCAAGGGGGGGAAAGAGGGAGAGAGAGAGAGAGAGAGATTGGAGAGGGTATAGTAATCTGAGGCCCGTGTTTTACCTGCTATGTACATGGATATGCCCCAGCCGCCTACCTGCTGGATGGGTCTTGTCTATTGTTATTTCTGCACTGCCCTTCCCCCGTCCGTTGTCACGAATATCCCCTTTCTCTCATCCGGCCTTGTGCGGTCGTAGATGCAGTCAATGTGGCTTCAGGGCTTCTCAATATTCTGTCCACTCGAGACGAGAAAAATTCCCTTTCCTCTTCTCTCTCTCTCCATCTCATTCCCAGCATAGAAGAGACTACTGGCACTCTTCGTCCTTGGCCGGCGCTGGCTGACTGGACGATGACGAGGATGCAGCATTTCCACCGGGAGAAAAGGCGTTGGAGAAACTGATCCATGTTCCTAGCATCATCAGCGCCGCCGATGCCCATGTCATTCCAAGAAATTTCCCCCCATACTGAGCAGAGACGTTGGACCCGTCGCCGTGAGCGTTGATCAGCTGCACCAATTCGTACGCGAGAACGTTGGCGATCACGGAAGCGATGCCGACACTCAGAGTTCCCAGCTGATGAAACGAGAACAACGGTTAGAAATGGAGCTCATCCTCAAGTAAGGGGAGGAAAAAAAAAAGGCAAACTGCAAAAGCAGGTTCAGGTAGTTGGCGGCCTGGTCTGTCCCCGCGTGACCATGCTCAGACCGCTCTGGATGCAGAGGGTCACGATGGTGAGGACAGTCAGGAGACCACCACCCAAGAATCATCCCGTGCAAGCAGAAAAACATGAAGAAACCAAGATTGGCAACAAGTTTTCATGGCCCGCGCGAAATTTTGCAAACGAAAGAGAGGAGAAAGAGGCAAGGAAAAGAAAAGAAATACCCAGAAAATCACGTTTTTTTCATTCCCGGAAAAGGCAATGAGAAAGGGGCAAGAACAAAAACAATAAGAACAGGAGGCGAAAAGATATGTTCAACTGGGAGACAAGATACCGAGCAATGAAAGACTTACCAGCATAAACCCAAATTCAAACACACCAAGCTGTAACTTGGGCATCGCCATTGCGAAGATCTTGACCAACAGCACCGATCCAACAGCACCCACCCCGATACTGTACATCACCGCCATCGCACGGCTCGTCATCTGGAAAGCGCGAAAATCATCACTGATCACTCGAGGCCACTGCAAATCCGGACCATGGGTGAGATCGCGAGGCCAGGCGATGGTCGGATCAAAGGAGAAGAGAATGGTCCGGTTGGAGCATACAGTGACATTGCGGGAGCCGAAGGGATCGGTGGTTCCTGGTGCCATGGGCCCAATAGTGCCCTGACAGTAGGACATGACGTGGATGGAGTAGAAGTCGTGCGGTGAGGAGATGGAGTTGCCGTCAGGGGTGTAGAGCTAACAGAGATAATAGCCGGAAGAGTGAGTTTTGTTTCCATGTCGCGGGAAGCTTGACGCCTCTGGCGTTTTGGTGCACAGGAGATGGGGTACGAGATATCGAAGCCAGAGTTATCAAGCCCGGGGACAGGGTAATGCGAGTACGTACTCTGAGGAGATCCACGCTATCGAGGACGTTGGGGTTTGTCCCGGCAAAGAGGCAGCAATTGGTGATGACAAAGGCAATCAGTGCCATCGTCACCGGAAAAAGATTCTTCGGATTCATCATGATGGGTGCGTGTGTTTCGGTCGACAACAACCGTGGTAACCGACAGTGTGTACAAAGTCTCCGTGGTGAATGCCAATTGTGTGCAGCAGGGCTGATTATGTGAATTGTTTAGATGATGCTTCAAAGCAGTGGAGACAATTGAATGCACTGGCTCGATGACCACCAAATCGGCGAGTTTCGACCGCTGAAGAAATATCGACCTACAGGCTCGAACACAATAAGCATTAGTACGAGCCTGAAAGCATGGAATCGCGAAGTATTCACGGCGACGAAGATACACACTGAACCACATAAAAAAAAAGCAAAAGAAAAGGGAAGGGTTCAAGGAGGAAGACTCAACGTGTCGATCTCACCACACGATACTAACCCGAGGATCCTGGAGGAGAGCAAGAGCGAGACCAAAATCAAGAGCAATCGTGAAACAGGTTCAGATCCGCAAATCGTCGAAATGACTGGCACATACCCCGATGCTTCCAACCTCCAAGTCTTATACATAATAGTTCCATCGCAGGAAATGAACATTCTCCACGTATGTCCGTCACCGTTGCGAACGCCTGAAGAGAGAAATCCAAAGGCTCTCTCCTTCCCCCCCATTCCCATCGAGGGCTGTCCCCGCTCCGCGCAGGAATCGGGCCCCTCCTGTCCCCTTCCACAGCTCGAACAAAGTCCATCTTGGCATCGCAAATGCAGAGGAACGAAAGAAAAGTGGACACGACCACGAGTCACGAGGGCCCAATCTCCCGGTCCCATCGGTCCCTTTAACCTTACTGGTGGTGTCGGGTGCATGTCTGAGAGATCCCGATGGATGATTCCGTCTCTGTAGTGCTTCTGCAATATCGAGTCATTCTGCCGACCACGGGGGTGGGCATTTGACTGTCTTGGGTCGATATGTGCGACCAAGGAGAGAGCGATAAACGCGATGATGATTGGAAAGTGGAGTCATTTGTGGGTTGGAAGTATACCCCCTTTCAGATGGTGGCTGGATTCTGGAATGTGAGCATCGACTTTCCAGCCCCGGATATGCATGCCGGGGAGGAGGATGGGGAAAGGAGGCCGAGTCACAGAAGAGAGTCGGGAGGACCAGATGTTTTGGATGATCATATGAGTATCATTGTTAAGATCGTCAAACTCATCGCCCTTGGGCGGCGTTTACTCTTGACGATACGTCAGGATGCTTGGGAGTGTGCCCTTCATGTGATGCAGAGTCGGTCCAAGGACCATTCCAACCTAACATGGATGTTCCGTCTGTGTGAATTTCCATATTTCATCATTTTCATCCATCAATTGTTGCAGATAGATGCATGCGTCGCGCCTACAATGACATCGCCGGGATTGAGAGCTAAAACGAAGCCCTCATCTTTTTTTTTTTTCTCGTGGATTGGTCGTCACAACCATATTCACACACACACAGGGGCTTCGGACGAGAGAAGTCATTCGCGAACTGGAACGATGAAGTTTCATTGTTGCTTCAGCAGACTACCGAGTGGACAAGGGATGCACCTCCTATCTCTGCGATGGTTCTGTGCGTCTCATTTATTTTCCCCCCTCGGGTTGAGCCACATTTCTTTGCAGAGAATCGAGAAACAGAGAACGCTCGGCGGTCATGAATGGGTCCCGCGTTCTGGAATGTGACATGAGTCGCGACAAGGGTGAGCGTTCTACACCAACCTAGAAAGGCCATGTCGAATTGAAGCACACTGCCTCTGATGGCCATCAGTTGCTGCATCCCTCAGAATCGTTGGCCTCCTCATTTGATTACCAACCAGCCCTATTCCCAGTCCGTTCAACGAACCACCGTGTGAAGAAAACCGCTCCGCCCCCGAATCGATTCAGATACTACTGGGTATCCAGTCTTCTGTACGGCATTGGCGGCTTATTGCGGTCTATCATCTCATCGGCTTCAAGGATCTCCGTCAATGCGAGGCGTTGTCCACGTCCACTCGATTCGTGGGGCACGACGGTGCGCTCGTAAAGCGAAGCATCGAGTCGATGAGAGAGCAGTGGTGAACTTGTCTCGTGGGGATTTATTGTTTGATTGTGTCGGTTTGGGAAAAAAAACTCAATTACACAAAGACCATATGGCGAGCGCCACAAAAGGGCTCTGGGCTTCTAGAAAAAAAGAGAAAAGAAAAGAATAGCCGTCTACCCGGGCCGGCTGAAGCTATTATCTGCACATGACGAATGAGGTTCATGAACAGAGGCATTTGCATGAAGGACCCCGGGTGATTCATCGCTTGGTCTAGCTGGTGGATCGAGTAGGAGGACTGTGTCAGTAGCTCGGATTTGCTTTTCTCGGCAGGAGACACGATAATCAGCTTTGGTTTCAGATCAGACCCGACGACTGACGACGCCCGGCAGAACGCTCGGCCGGGGCGTTGCTGGATGGAGCTCCCCGATTGAGGCAACCCTCCAGAGCTAATTCCTAATTCCAGGACAATCCAATCTTGATACTGAGCTTCCAGAAACGGTAAGATGTATGAAGTCAATGAGAATCATGGTGCATGCAGGTGCTGAACTCGCGTTTCTTACATGCAAGGTCTCGACATGACCGACTACCGAACGGAGCGAACGACGCCTTCATGTTGGATCGGCATTTCATTACTACTCATTGAGTCTTCGGCCATCGGCGCAAGCCGCCAGGTGGTACCAGGGTATCAAATAGGGGCCGCAGACCGCAGGGTGCAGCTTCCGATTTTGCCGGATTCCTGGCCCTCACAATCGCCCCCAGAAGATCCTGTCAATAATTCGAATTAAATTTGGGAATGGTGGCTTCACCAAGCCATGATCAGCCGGTGGGTGGATGCAGCGTCAGAAAACGGCAGGCGGGCCATACGCCATCAGCTGGATCATATTGCAACAAGTCTGAGTGGCGCCTTGGGATAGTAACGGTGCGCCCAGGGTCATCTGCTGTATTCATGCGCTTGTCACTCCCGGAGGATGGAAACCTGCATCTGACATCCATGTGGTCAATTAGACCAGCCCCAGGTAGCCGCAGACACAGAGTTATCAACGTAATGACGTCGACGCCTGACTTGTTTTCGTAATGGGGGTCGTCAGGAGGTGAAGATGTGAGGGGTGGACCTTTCTTCGCGACGAGCCAGAGCGGACGGTCATCGCACGTGGCGGATCCCTCTCTCTCTGTAGCTGGAAAGCCGTCCACTACCACGCCCGAGGTTGCCAAGGTCTTCCTTTAATGCCAAGACCCATCAAGCACCGTCAAATTCTGCTTGTATGTTCCAGCACTGCAGGTCGACGTAAGGAGGCGTCGTCAAGCAACGGCAATGTCATATAGCCAAGCTCGGGTCGATCCTCATCTCAACAAAGATGCTTTTCCCAGATTCGGCGCTTGCGGCGGTTGCTCATGGGGAGCCACCCTGGACCATTTCTCTAATCAGTGCCTTGGGGCCGGTCCAGAGTATATGAATGGGATGTGATGTGTCTCTCAGCCCAATCGTCGCTGCAAGGTGTGGGTGCTCTCTATACCGAGGTCATTGTCTTCTCCGTCTCTCGGGAGTCCGAGTCCCCTCAGGGGAACGGTCCCAGTCCCATTGTGATTATGAATTCCGGACAAGGTGTCTTCGATTGAGGCCCTCGGAGACGCTAGTCAAGATTGGCCTTGTCTCACGCGACCACCTGCCACGACAGATTTCTGCGATTGGGACAGTTGGGGGGTTTGGCCATCCACGAGCATGTCGTTAAGAGAGGTAAGGTGTGGTTGGTTCCCCAGGACAGAGGCCGAAGGGCGGAGGTCCAAAGAAGCGCGCACATGGGCTGAGCAGGACATTTAACTGGTCCGCTGCGGACGGGAGAGGCCCCAGATGATTAGCGTCCTTCTGTCGGGGGAGCCGGGGGTCAAGTCACTCAAGTGGTCTCATGGCGACGGCGTGAGAATAATCCATCATGCCTCCGCAGTCCACAGTCGGCAGTCCGCAGTCCGTATTCCGCCCATGATCGCCCAGGCTTTGTTGGAGCGCCGACGGAGCCACCTTGGACAACCTGCAGAGCGTAGCATGCCCGATGCAGGCAAGACGCTATTCTTGAACTGGCCACCCTCATTTTTCATGGTCTGCCACATGTTACCTTGCGCTCCTTATCGAGAGATGCGGCTGGTTGAGTCGGGGCTCTGTAGACACCATCAAAGGCCAAATGGAGAGGAATACAAACCAGTGTAGTCGTAGGGCATCCCATGGTCGCCAGATCTGACCTCGAAACTTTAAAATTGGTCGACGGTCCCTGTTGACATTCCCACCCAACAGGAACTAGACCTATCACGGACGGCCATCCCAGCAAAGTGCGGAGGAGTCTAGAGAAGTGCTGAGGGGGGACGTCGAGAACGCGAGGCCGCGAGGACTTGTCCTGACCCGCCTGGCCGCTCTGGGCAGGAGAGCACGTGTGCACCTGCCTGGTCGGTGAGCGCGATCGTATTGAGGGCGTCCGCCGCTGGGCCACTCTCTACACGAACCCACTTTAAGGTGCATCTCGGCCGGTGCGCCAAGAGTTGTGCCACTGTAGATATTCGCACCAACCGAGGTAGTGCCTGATTGCGCATCCTCTGGAACAGATCGATTGCTGTACTAGAACGTTTTTTTTCTGCCCCTTGACCACGGGACTTCGCTTGGCCAAGTCCGAGTGCCACCCTCAAAGGAGGGGATTTGCAACTCTCTCAGAGGGACTCGGTAATGCTGTGATCGTGAGCACTGGATCTGTAGTAATGTTCTGCACAGTCTGGACTACAGATTTCAGGTGAAGGTCAACTTGGAAGTCCTTTCCGACGAAAAGGGATTGCCATGGTATCCCCGATGTCCATCCCGACCCATCAGGGTCTCATCGGAGATCAATTCCATGCACGTCTATTTCAGGATTGTCTGGGGTGAAAGAGGGGGAGACAGGCAGATTTGACTGCTTTTTGTTTATTTTGTGCCCGGTGTAGCAGCCCTGATTACGATCACTCATGATTTGGCAATCCGTTACTTCTGGATTGATCGAAACTTCAAAATCTGGTCTCGCTAAGGGAGGTAGGTTGACCAGCGCGGGTGGCATATCAGGTCATGCAGCCCCATCTAGTAGGCGGTCAAACGCCCCGGCCATGACCGATATCCCCCCACTCGAAGAGGGCACATCCAAAGTGGGGCCACCCACGCTCCGTCGCTGCACGAGAAGACCGGAAGAGGTCCCACCCGGCGTCTTTCGGGCAGATCGCCAAACTCAATGCAGCCGCCAGAGTGAGCCTGTTGCTTGCACGTGCTCGACTGATTGGTTGCGGCCCTTTCCACCGTTTCTGCCGTCTTTTCTTTTTGGGGCTCCACTCGCGACCGAGACCCTCTTAAAAAAGAAAAAAAGAAGTTTCTTGGTCCCACTTCCACCGCTTTCGTCGCCGCATCACCACATCACGACTCCACCCCGCCATCCACTGCTTCCCTGCTACCACTGCCCTAAAGTGCGAGCTCTTGGGTTGTTGGACGCACATCTCGCCTGATTCTTCCCCTCTGCCCCGGACGGTCGTAAAGCCGGTCTTGGCCAGATTGGTCGCCTTCCGCCCCATCGAGGTGGATCGAATTTTTTTTTTTTTTTCTTTTCTCACTTTTTTTTTTTGGTCTGATGGTTCCTTCTGCCGGGCGATGGAAAGTGCGACCTTCAGTGGAGCCCGCCACTCAACTTATCAGCAATGAGCCTGCGCGCACGCTGCAATTCTCTTTTCTCTGATTGTCGTCTTTTCTTCCATCGTCATCCGTCACTTTTGGTTCTTCCATATAAACCTCCCGAGTCCGCTGTTCTTAGCCTACAGCCACGTTTGTCTTCGGTGGTCATCACGACAGACACCTACCCACTCTCATTCGGTAGACGGTTGTCCGTGGAGGTTGACAAGCCTTTTGCCAGTGAACTCAAAAACCACCAAGTCGTGAAACCACACACGACCTCATTCCCTCCCTTTCCCTCCGAGAGTTCTTCGCTGAACGAGCACACAAAGTCCTAATGACTGACTACGGTCCTCGTGCTCCCCATGGGCCCGACATGTCGGGCACCCACAACCCGCTGGAGGATATGGATTCCAGCGAGAAGGGTGCCTTCGACCGCCTCATTCGCCCTGACGACAGTTACAATGAGCAGGGTGTCTACTGGGCTGACATGCCCTTGGGCGAGAAGATCAAATTTGTCAGTTCCTACGATGCCAAGGAAGCCCGCACCGAGCTTTCCAGCATTTGGGCCATGATGAAGAAGGACCCATTGTCTCCCGTTTCATACTACTTCCGCAACATGGTACTTCCCGGTGCCGGCCTGGGATTGGAGGGCTATGTCCTCTTCTCCATCGGAAACATCAAGCCGCTCATGCAGAAGGCCTTCCCGGCGTGCTGGGAAACCCACGAGATTTGCAGCAAGGAGTGGCTGAGTGCCGTTGATTACCTGGAGATCATCGGTATTATTGTGGGTCAGATTTTGGTCGGTTTTGTTGGTGACTGGTAAGTGCCAAATTACGCCGCATTTTCATTTTTACTAGCTCAGCCCGTCGGTGCCGGGCGCCTCTTGCGGGCGCGGCAAAAATTTCAAGGCTTATGCATGCTAACACGCGCTTACAGGATCGGTCGTCGCTGGGGTCTGATTCAGGATGCGACTATCATGTTCATCGGTCTGATCATGTTGACTGCCGCCTGGGGTGTGACCCAGAATGGCTGGGTTATCTGCTACGCGTGGTCTCTGTTCTTCTATTCCGTCGGTGTTGGTACGTCTTTTTTACTGTCTTGCTACTCTATGAAACGAGAACTTTGATCACGTGCCTAACTCTGCTTGACAGGTGGTGAATACCCCATGACTGCCACTTCTGGTATGGAGAACGCGGTTGGTTCCGGAAAGATCTCCACTAAGGAAGATCGTCTGCACCGTGGCCGCAAGGTTACCAGCGCGTTCCTGATGCAAGGTTGGGGTCAGTTCTTCAACCAGGTCATCCTGATCATCCTGCTGCTGTGCTTCCATCACGGCAGTGGTAACAACCCCTACTCGACTGTGGCTGTGCAGTGGACGTACCGTGTCTCTTTCGCCATCCCCGCGGTGGGCACCTTGTGGCTTGTCTACTACCGTGCCTACCACATGAAGGCTGCTTCTAAGCAACTCGATGCTGCAAAGAAGAAGGCCTCGGTCACTGGCTACGATGTGGAATCTCTGCGCTTGACCTTCAAGCACTTTGGCCCCCGTCTCCTCGCCACCGCTGGCGGTTGGTTCGCCAATGACGTGTTTTTCTACGGAAACAAGCTTTTCCAGAGCGACTTTATCAAAGTCATCTCCCCTGCATCTGACTCGGTCATGCCTACGTGGCTGTGGAACTTGGTGAACGTCGGTGTCTCGCTGTGTGGTTACTACCTCGCCTCGTTCCTCATCGACAACAAGCTTTACGGCCGAAAGTGGATGCAGACCGTTGGATTCCTCATGTGTTTCATCCTCTTCGTCGTGCCCGCTTTCCACTACAAGTACTACAAGTCCGAAGCCCACATCAAGGAGTTCCAGACGATGTACTTCCTGAGCTCCTTCTTCAACCAGTTTGGTCCCAACTGTGTCAGTTTCCTGGTCGCCGCTGAGGTCTTCCCCACGCCGATCCGTGCCACTGCCCACGGTATGTCCGCTGCCGCGGGTAAGGCTGGTGCTCTCTTGGCCTCTGTCCTCTACAACTACATCGACACGCAGACCAAGTTCTATGTTGTGCCCTGGTTCGGTCTTGCCGGTGTGGTTCTCACCCTGGCTTTCCTGCCCGACACTACTGGTCTTGACCTCAAGGAGCAGGAGCGCCGCTGGCAGTGCCTCCGCGAAGGCCGCGAGGAGGATTACCACGGCCCCGCCGTCCACCCCAAGCACCTCTCCTGGTACGAGCGCTTTGTGTTGAAGAAGGGTCGCTTCTATGACGCCGAGCTGGACTACCAACAAAAGGTGGAGGAGTATCGTATCGAGTGGGAGGCCCTGATGGCTCAGCGCGTTGCTGAGCAGGAGAAGGGTGAGGACAACTTTGACACTGATGACACCTTGTTGGAGGGTCATGTTCACACTTACTTCCACCGCACCAGCCCCATGTTCAAGGGCATGGAGAAGGTCTCGAATAAGCAGGACAACTTCCGTCTTCCACCTGCTGCCGAGTCTGGTTCTGAAGGGAGCTTCTCCAACGAGAAGACCGATGAGCAACAACCAAGAGAGAAGTAATAGGCAAAAGAACCTGTCTTTTGCTGGTGCGCCAAACTTTTGGCCAAAAAGCGGCTCTTGAGCCTTTTGATGATTTACCGCCTTTGCTCATGCATTTTTTTTTTACGTTTTGCATCTGTTGGGATCCTTTGCTTCTTGCTTGTTACGACCCTTTCTGTTTGATTTTGGATATACCACTCAGCGGCGTTGCTTTCTGGATATTGCACGATTTGCTTGAGTTGCATGATGCAGGTGAATGTGGCCTGCTTGTAATTAGACGCCGATACCACCTTTTCACATACTTTTTTTTTTTGGAATGATCATAGCCTTTCCAATTTTTCTATCTTTTCTTGAGAAGCAAACTTCCACATGAACTCACATTGACTATTCGCGGGCGGTTTCAGTAGGTAAATTGACTACAGATCCAGCCTTGACATCCTGCGCACCGCCTCGGGTGAAAAAGCATAGAGGCACCTTTCACCGTCTAGTTGTATCTATTACGCTCGAAGCATTTAGTGCTAGGTTGTCCTCAGCTTCGCTCGCCTTGCATACGAACGGAGAACGTGCAAGAATTCGCAACCAAGACATGCAAGATCGTGCTGCACCATGCGAACCATCCTCCGTGTCCGTTCTACCAGATCGATCGAACCATCTCAATTCGCAATGGCAGATTTCATCTTTCCCGGAACATTCCGATACGGCTTCACATTGGCGTAGCAGGCCACCTCCTGTTCCTCGGGTAAGACACCCTCCATGATATACGCCTTGGCAATCCGATCTGTACAATCGGACGGATCCCGTCGAGAACTATGTCCATATCCGTTATGCACGATCAATCGCGCATTCTCACCCATCTCGTTCAAGAGTCTCCTTCCATTTCTCAATGGGGTGGCTGGATCCCACGGCGAGGCAATCAGAAGCACGGGCGTCTTGAGCGTGTTGTTCAGATCACCGCGGTATACCTCTGATGGCGGGCCCCAGTACGTGTTATAGTGTCGGCAGGGGAGCACGCTGAAGAAGCGCGAGTTTCCGGCCATCCAACTGTGAGAGGCCATCTTTGCCCAGAGCTGGTCCCACCATCTGAGCCCATCCTTTGGCATGGGGGCGTCGTGGGCATCGGCACAGATGACCAGGTCACCAAGTTCGGAGGTGGCTGGAGAGGAGGACGGTGGTGCTTGGGATTGTGCGGTCCATGCAGCTTCTAGTGATGTTGCTGCCAGGGTTGCGTTCCCGTTCGCAAGCTCGTAGAGTGTTTGTGCGAGATGTGGCCAATTTGCCGGTCTGTACATGGCCGGATATATGAGGTTCTCGATGAGAGAGGAGTATGTAATGAGAGATGGACCTCCCGATTCGGTATATGCCGACTGAGGACGGAGTTTGAGGGATTCGAGTAGCTGCATCATGCGAATCTCCAGTTGCTCAAGGGTGACGAGACCCGTTTGACCAGGTGGAGGTTTCGCCAGTGCGCATGCCTCCGGTCCAGCGCTGATACACTCGCCTAAAAATCCATCGTGCCAGGCATCCGTCGCATTATCGTAGGATGTCCAGCCGAATCCACCCAAGAGACGGTGATCTTTGACATACTCTGTCCCATCAAGAATGATTCGACCTGCACGGTCTGGAAACATGTTGACATACGTTTGACCGATACCCGTCCCATAGCTGACGAGGTATCCGGTGACCTCATCTTCGTTCAATGCCTTTCGAATCTCGTCCAGATCACGAGCCACGAATGCCGTGCTCACGAAGCGACCGAGATCTCCTAGTCGCTGGTGACAGGCGAAGAAGGTCGCATTGTTCATGGCATCCATCATCTCCAATTGTCCCTCGGGCGCTACTTCCCGGTATTGCGTAGTGAGAAGAGACCAGCGATCACGGTGTAAGTTTTCCGGATAACATGACGCCGCTGGAAGCGACGAGTTGACCCCACGAGGGTCCCAGCCTAGAACATCATACTGGCCATCACTGAAGCGGTTGGTCATTTCCTCGGCGGTTTCCCATACGAAGAAGGTTCCACTTCCACCCGGACCGCCAGGCTCGATGATGAGCGTACGTGCACTCTTATAGCTGGCGGTCGAATCTCCAGTTGCGACACGGTCGCTGCTGTTACTGCTGCTATTCTTCAGGGGCAGCCCTGCAACCTGATACTTGGTCACTGCGATTCGAGCAATCCGAGTATCGGAATGGTTGTGATAGTCCAGTGGGAGATCGAGGTATCCACACATGTAGATGCCTTGGCCATTGCTCCCCCAATTCCAGTGGCTGGGATCCGAGTCGAAGACGGAGGCCCATGATTGCCGCGGGGTAGGATCATCGATCAATGGCAAACGACTTGCATTTGTGCAAGGCAAGAACTGAAAAGGGTCATCTTTCAGCGGGAAGGTCCCATAGGGTGAAGTTGGCTTTTGAGGATGCCCGCAATGTGGATGCCCGATTTGGCTCGGGTTGAACCCGAGGTTGGTCAATAAGGGCCATCCATGGAAGCCTACTAGTCCCAGGATTCCAACGCCCGCGACCACTCTGAACGCAGTTTTTAGGGGACTTGATTGGCGTGGGGGCGCATACAAAGGAGGTGGATTGGGTTTCATGACTCTATTCACGGACTGGAGCTCAAAAGAAGGTAATATTGAAAACGCTTCACCCAGCAGGTGCGGAGAATCGTCTTGTGTTGTTGCTTGGATGGCTCCCCTGGCCTCGCAGTTGAGTCGCGTTATCTTGCTGACTACCTGACTCCAGTGCTAATACCGTCCTCGCACGGCCAATGGATCTAACTAAGCTTGGCAATCGATTACTCAGCATTGAGATCGAGGATTCCAATGTGAGAATCAACTTTCATGACTGAATGTTTTTAATCAAGCCTTTTGATACCTCATAGCCCGTGCTTCACTCTTTCCCTCTCTGTTTCAAAGAGGGAAAGTTATAGTTGATGATGGTGGTTGAGTTCTCCGGCAATGGTTCGGGAATCTTTCGGTGATCACAATTCACCCCGAGGCGGTCCGCCGAGGGTCCAAGTCTTCCGGGCAACAAGACATTTGACAGTTGCGCCTCTCTTCATTCCCCGCCACAAGCCGCGCAATATCCGCTCTTTTCATAACAAAGAAGGGGTGGACTGTCCAAATCACGTCCGACGTAATGAGGCTCTTCGCTTTGGGCTCGAATGGATCTGGGCAGCTTGGCCTTGGTCATACCGAAGATGTCTCAATACCCACCCAATGTCTTTTCCAGGAAGACCTGGGCCCCGATGAGACCGTGATCAAGATTGTCGCTGGTGGAAATCATACTCTTCTTCTGACGAACAAGAAACACGTATATGCAGCTGGCTGTAACACAGACGGCCGATGCGGCCCAATAACATCCGATGATGACTCCCGAGACGTGGACAATCTGCTCACATTCCGAAGAGTCATTCTCACTGATTGCGCAACGGGTGTGAACATCGACACCTTCACGGCCATCTCTGCGACTTGGGAGGGAAGTGTTCTTGTTGCTGCGGTGCCGCATCCCTCTGATCAGGACGCCTACCAAGACAAAGTGTTCGTCATGGGATCGAGCCCGAAAGGAGAATTAGGCCTGGAATGGCTAGCCAGCGTCAAATCAGCGACTAAGGTGATTCAGCCCGGTGTCTCTATACCGGATTTCCCGCCAAGCAGCACCCAGATTGTCGCTTTGGCAAGTGGCATGGGTCATTCCGTTGCGATTCTTTCTAATGGCCATGTCTACGGCTGGGGCGGGTCACGGAAGGGCCAATTGGGCGATAGTCTCAAAGAACAAAAGATTGTCTGGACTCCAACCGAGATTCAAGGATTGCCGTTTGCTGCACAGACCGCCGTATGCGGGCGCGAGTTTACAGTGATCTGTGGTGATCGTAGCAAAGGGGAACTTGTTGTTCTTGGGGATAAGGATAATCGATGGGGGGTCTTGAACGTGCCTGCAAGCCTCCAGCTGTCCACGCCAGGCGCGGACGGCAAGACCCCCATGCCGTTCTCTGATATTGGAGCGAGTTGGCACGGTATCTACGTACATGCCATCTCATATGGTGCCTCTACCACTGCACAGCCCAATCGCTTGATTGCCTGGGGTCGAAACGATCGTGGCCAGCTGCCCCCTGAGGACTTCCCATCGCCTGTCAAAATGGCAGTAGGGAGCGAGCATGTGGTGACATTGATGGACAATGGCACAGTCGCTGCATTTGGATGGGGAGAACACGGCAACTGCGGTACTCATACCGATGATCGAGGTAACGTTACTGGGCAATGCAGTCAGATTCCGCTGACTGCGGTCATGGCTGGCGGTGGTCGAGTGACTGGCCTCGGGGCTGGATGTGCGACAAGCTGGATTATTGCAGAATAACGGAGTTGCGGAAGATGATCCCGACCTTGGAAGAGGTTGCATCGTTGAACATCAGTCGAAAAGACCAAACCCACGGACCTTGTTGTTGGGGCAAAGCGTTAGTAACCCGATTATGTTCGCACTTTCGCGCCTGCAGAAGACTCAAGAAATACGCACCTGTGAAATTCGCTGCGTGGGCGGAATCCCCATGTCTTCACTCTCCGTCTGATCGGTTTTGCTCTTATCTCTTGAGAATTCCGGTTCTTCGTCTCTCAGCGTGGCCTCAAATACATCTCCCCGGCCACTCGCGTCCCAACCGAGAATATCCTGAGGCTCTTCCTCTTCCTCATTCATTTCATCCCACTGGCGATCGTCATCTGCCGGTACAAAAAGACTGTCGTATTCCATGGAAAGCGAGGACGCATTGGGCCGCTCACTCGCAATCGAACGCGACAGGTGCTCCTGGGCTGAACTTCCATTCAAAGGCTTGATTAAGCGAGCAGGTGGTGGCGGTGGGGGCATTTGTGCGTCCTGAGTAGTCTCACGGGGTATTCGATTGCGCTGAATCGAGATCGGCGCGCCGGGCGTCTGTCTTTGTGAAAGTTCTCGGATTCCATTTCGTGACGAGGTCGCTGCAAAGTCCCCATCCACATCTCCCCCGGTCATGATTGTGAATTCGGCTGATATACCCTCCAATTCATAAGTCAGCTGGAGTGGTTTGCAGGGGTAGGTATAGCGAGCTGTGACGGTAGCGTTTGCAGTCTCCGCGTGGGCGATTGCCGCCTTGAAGTCCTTGAGATTAATCACAACATGCATCTTGTCCTCGACGTTAAACTCTTCAAAATCGCGCTTGTCAGTGGCGACAGAGGTATGCACAGGGTACTTCAGTACCTCTAATTCAGGTCAGCACGTGCGAATTGGATCAAAACCCCCCGTGGGACGTGATGGTGAAGCAATAGGGCAGTCATCTCGCACCTTTTCCGTCCATCACCTTGGCAGTAAAGCTTGTAAATACGGCCTTGCCAGAGTCAGAGTACATGTCGAGCTGCTCTGCGGATAGACTGAAATGCTCAGTGATTTGCTTCAGAAATCGAGGGTCCGCAGTCCATTGGTTCACAGCCCGTCTCTTATCAAAGACAGCATGTTGTATTGATGCGGGCTCATAGGTCAGCTTGTAGGATTTGATCACACCTAGAAAGAACCATTAGGCACCAATTGAAAAAAAAAAAAGAAAAGAAAGAAATTTGAGAAAAGGAGGGGGGGTCCATTGCTGACGCCATCCACGTACCAAGACCACATATCATCTTCACCGTCAGTCGACACTCCGCTTGCTGAGGATCTTCATGGAGCTCCATTTCGCATCGCTCCACGGCGGTGTCCTTGTGTCGATCCACTCTTCCTCGAAAAATCGACAGGAGTGCCTTTCGACCAGATCAGTCTGTGTGAATGAGGTCGAGTGTTCATAACACACCTTGATTAAAATCTGGCAATAAAATCGATCCCCTGCCTGACCCATGGGCTTCTGCCGCATAGCAAATGAGTAGGTTTCGAAAAATGACTCTTTCACACAGGCGAATGACACAAATGCCGTCTTGGACGAGTTCAATACACTTAAGCGAAGCTACAGCTGCAATGTTAGCGAAAGCTTTGCATCTGAGAAGCAGGCGATCTCTGCATTTACCAGACCATGCTCTGCTTCAATGGCGACAGTGTCACTAAATTTGGACAGGCATATGAGCATATCATGGAGCCGCACTATCGCCGGCGGGGCCAGAGAGAGAGAAAGAGCTGTCATTTTATCTTGGCAAGATCTGATACCAATACCGTGTCCCTTTGATGACCTGCTGCACAATGGCATATAGTGCTGCGCTATGAGGGCGCGACTTTGATGTACTTGATTGACTGGGCCAGACGCGGCCGCGCAAAACGCGACTTACATAATCAACTAATAACCTGTCCCGATCGGGACATATTCGGTCCATTGGTCACAGAGCAACTCGTGATCACGAGGTGGTTCGTCACTGGGCGATTCGGTTGATCTTTAGTCGCGTGACTCGGTTGTTCATACAATGGAAGCCCGTTGCTACATCAATCGTCGTAAAGTTGGGTGCTATGCGCCTCAATGCAGACAATTATGCTCACACAGTCACGGAGTGGCAACAGACAACCGGACGACATCAGAGAATTAGGTGGTTGTCTGTGTCGCTCATTCATGGCCGAGAGCGGTCTTCACCTTGATCTGGATGACTTGCTTGACAATAACTTGCTTGGTTGAACACCGTGAGCCTTGGTGGAGGTCCTCTTTCAAGTTCCTGGCCGTCCTATGCGATCACAGATTGTCTAAAATCGTCTGGCTATTTCCCTCGGTCGTTGCCTTGGGAGCGACAGGAGTATCCGCGCAGTCGACTTGGATGATCTCATGCTCTATTTGGCCCTCGCTGATGGTGATTATCAACGCGCTGAGTTGATGTCCGTAGAGGCACGCACTATCCAGCCCGATTGCATACTTGCCCAACTGCAGACGCCGCTTAGCGTCGTGACCAAATACCACTGTAGTCTGGGGTGGATGGCTCTCCTGCCATCGATCCCACTCATCGACCCAGCCTGATTCTCCAAACTCCTCATCCGGTACGAATCCTTCTCCGGCTTCCTCGTTGCGCCTGAGGCTCCTCATGTGCAGGATGTCGTAAGGATCCTGGTCCTCGAGAGCGACTCCTGGAACGAGGCCCGCGTGCACCACAACCACATTGTGGTTCAGAGATGATGGGCGGTCCTGGGGTAGGCGGAGCCTTAACATCAAGGGTAATGTGGCCAGCCACTCCAGCTGAGGAGTCGACAACTGGGATACCGTGTGATATGTGGTCTCGCCATGCCGCATCGGGTTTTCCTCGGCGGTGGTTTCGGTCTTCTCGTGATGCTCCGATGGAGCGTCGATCATAACAGGTGAATTGCTCGATGTTGACGTTGGACCGTGGCCGGCGGTAGCAGCGGCAGCCAACTCTGCTGCTGCGTCAAGAACCGCATTATCGTGGTTTCCTCTCACTGCGCTGGCCTCCAGCTCCATGGCCAGGTCCACCACTCCGGAGCTGTCTGGCCCTTTGTTGGTAATATCGCCGACAAAGATCAAGTGGTCACCTTGGCTCCTGTCGAACTCTACCTTTTCGAGCAGCTTCTGTAATGACTTCTTCATGCCATGCACGTCGCCCACAATGATTAAGCGGCGGCGACTGATGGCATCCTTCTCCAAGGGAGTGGGCTGTCGGAGTGGACATGTCACTTCAATGTCCGAAAGCAACAATCGAATAGGATAGATGGGCTTGCGGGGTTTACCGGTCGCCATGGTTCACAGACCCGATCAGCGCAAGGCTCTGGTAGCCGCCTCAGAGAAGCTTTCTAGACGAGGCTGTATCGAAAAATGGGTACTGGGCAGTGAGCAGTGACTCCGATGCGCTCAGGTCTCGGCGCCCCAGTGCTGGAACTTGTAGTGGGCGGATTGGATTAGCCGCGGGCGCTGGGCTCCTGTCAGTTTCTGGTGGGGGGAGGAACCTTGTCCACTCATTTGTTTGTGTTGCTGTTGACGGGGGATGCATCATGCCCTCCTTTAGTCTTCCGAACTGAAACGAAAGGCTCGCCACCTGTCCACCCTCGACGAATGCCTTCTGACCAACCAATTGTCACCATCTCTTGCCGACACACAGAACTACATTATTCTCCAGATCAAGTTGCGCTTCCGCGGCAGAATTTCGATCTTGAGCGGGCGATCCACCGGCCTAGGCTACAGTGGATCCTCCACGACTTTGTCTGGATAGAATCGTTGAGTGATCCATCTCAGGCACGATTGCGGTCAAAAGTCAGGACGTTTACATGACACGATTCTCTAGAGAGACAGAGGGTTCCTGAAATACGCATGACGGTGATCAATGATATCATTTGACACTCTCCCACGCGGCGGAGGAAACAGCCCCCACAGTCATTGGCTGATGCGGGGAGTATGAACCGATCGGGAAGTAGGCCAAGCTCCTCACAAAAACGCCTCCATGATTGAAGATGACCACAGCAACTTTGAAGCTTTGAACAACGATAAGGCCTAAGCTGGGGCACTGCAGCGCCCATGCGGCTATGCCAACGGCCAACTTGGGACCAGATCTTCATATGGCCATCTCCCACGGCCCTCAGGTTGTGTCGGCCAAGACATTAGGGGACAAAAAATGGCCCCCTCTGCAGTTGTTGAAATGGGAGGTGGCGACGCTTATATCCACTCATGTTTCGCTATGCATTAGCGAGGAACTTGTGTGGCTTAAAGATTCTGCTTTGATTGAATGAAGTGAACATGTAAGGTGCGTGAATCAAAGCCTATGGAGTGGATATTTTAAGCATGTTTTTACAAGCGCTACAAGACGCCAAAAACGGCTAGTCTTTCTTTTCGTGCGATCTTCAGCTGGCTATCTGATCGTCCCGGAGCAGTGGATTGACGTTGAGGCTGATATATGCTGCTCCTCAAGCCCGAGCGCAATCAATCACGAATATATAAGACCGTGATGGAATTCAAATTGCAACGAAACATCGACATGATTACAATCCAAACTCAATTCCTGAATAGCCATCACCGAAAACTTCAATCTACACAAGCCTTTTTGCTAAGACTTCCCAAATCGGACTCTAATCAACTACATTGAGCGCACAAAATTTCTCTCGAGACAAGAAGAGAGAGAGAGAGAGAGAGAGAGAGAAAAAGCATCACTTCGCCATGTACACAACCCATGTGCCACCTCCAGCTCCACACGGAGCTGGCATGCCTCAGTCTCGAACTTTGTCGGTAGACCTTTCATGGCGAAAGCGCACATTTCACATCACCGACACCAATCAAGCCAACCAACCCGAATTATACTCTATTCACTGTCACTCCAACTCGGACCGTACCTTGTCCATCTACTCAATGCCTGCAAACCAACTCATCGGCACCAGCACTATCCACTCTGGTAACTCCAGTCCCGACTACGAGCTGTACGGGTTCAAGGGAATCATCCGGGCCGAGAAACGGCTACGTACCTCATACAGCTTCCCGTCTTGGGCGTACGCTAATCCAACCACTCGGATGCCCGTCCAGATGACATGGATCAGCCAGGGGGGTCTCAAAACATGGGACTTTGTCTGTGTGAATGAACGGCAGGAAACCGTCGCCAAATTCACCGCCAACATGTGGGCAATGAAAAATGTGGGCGTGATCGAGATGCTGGGTCCTAAAGCCTTTGATCGTACCGCCTGTGATGAAATCGTCGCGGTTGGAATGACTCTATACTACGGCTGGCTCATGCGGATCAGCGGCCTTCCACTCGGCTCGGTCGGTTCCGCCTTTTCGTCTACGGATAAGAGGAAGAAGAAGAAGAAGTGCAAGGAGAATAGCACGGCCGAGTCTTTAGGGGAGATGGGAGATGTCATTGGTATCCTTAACGATGCGGGTTTGATTGGATGATGAAAGTTCTCAGGACCACCTGTACATGCATATGAGTTGCAACTCGTGTGACGAATACCTGATGTTTTTTTTCGCTTCTTTTTTTTTCTTTTCGCGAAACTTCGTGTAAGCATTATTTTTTGTTTCTTTCTTTTCACCTACATTTGTACATTTGTTCTGGCGATTGATTTCATGCCTGACACTCTAGGCTGGTGTTTCCTTACTCATCTTACAGTGGTACCTTCAGTCCATCCGATCTTGCTCAACTCGAATACTATTCTGGACTTGCCAAACGAGACATGTGTTTGACCTCGTGAAATTTCTTTTCCAACCGATTGAGACGAATGAAAGGTCAGAGCTCCCAATCCCGTTCCCAGAGAGCGCGGGATGTAACAAATCATGCCCTTCCAATATCTAGCATGCTGTATGAAGATCATTCGCTCGGTTGAATGCTAGCATTTCGGTACATGATAAAGAGTTTGGAATCTGGACTCGATATGACAACAAATCAACTCGGCAGTATCATGTCACGACACATCAACATTTGCTCCTGACGGGACCGGAGCATCTTCGTATCAGCCACTCGGGAAGTGATTTGGTGTCGAATGCTTCAGACAGGAAAGAGTAGGGCAGGATCTGTTTGAATCTTCCGAGCGAATCTTCTCTGGCTTGGACTGCCCGAAGTGAACATTGTCCAAACGAGATGAGTTCAACAGAAGGGGGGCAAGATCTCTTTTTTTTAGACAACGTTGGCCAACCAGAAGCGAATACTACGCAAGTCTTTGTGCCCGCATATACAGAGACGCCCCTGATAATCTTCAAATAGTTCTGTCCAAAAAGGGACTCATTCAAATAGGAGGAAACATGTGACGGAGATACCGGACCACACTTTGAAAGTAATTTGATTGCCTGGTGCGAGCTCGAGCTTCCGGAATACTAGAGGTGAGAAAGTTGCAAATCACAGCCATGCCCAGTAATAATGATAGGGGGAAGCGATGGCGGCCACTGGCGAAGGGGTTCAAGGATTGAGAAATTCATATCCACGACCCAAGACCACTATGTTCCAAGAGGGGGTCCGGCCCTCCTCGATGGTAAGGTATACATGCACAAGTGATCTCTCAAACGGCAAGATACTTTAGGGGCCTCGAAACTGACCTCTGTTGAGCCGGGGCATCGGCTGTGGGAGGTGCCAATTCATGAAACGTCTTCGTCGTCGTTGACGCCCGCCTCGCATCAACTGTAAGATGTTCACACATAACTGAGTAAGGAAGATGGCGAAGAATGCCCCGACAACCAGTTTTTGTGGAATATGGGCCTGGGTGGATTGCGCGGAAGACAAATGATCTTGCTCAGGTTGGGCTCGAAGCGGATCCGAGGATCCCCGAGAACTACCAATCGAAAACGAGATGGAAAACGAGATGGGAGTGAGTGATGTGATGATATTGTTGAACATGGTGACCAGATGAGGGGAGAGAGGTCTGAAAACAAAATGTAAAACGCAAATCAAAAAGAATGGTACGGCTAGTCATAAGACGGAGCTGAACGACGAGTGGCTTGACCTGGTAAAGGGACAGTGTGAGCGGCCGGTTGAAAAACTCCACGGGGTCACAAAGAGTACATACCAATCCCGAGATCCCAGCTCTCGGGCCCATCGCGCCGATATCTTCAGGCGTTCTCTGACGCTCCTCGCCGAAAGTAGAAGATATTTTTCCTCGTCGGCGACGGGAAGGATGCTGGCAAACCACCACGCGAAGCGAGCCGCATCCGTAGGAACAGGCCCGTACGTGAGCATGACCCGTGGGTGTAGCCACGGAGCATTCGCCAGTCGCTGCGTACGGACAAACTCGCGTGAGAGCTCCAGGAGCTCTTGGGTCGAAAGAGAATCGAGAGGAGGTTCCGAGGCATTTGCATCCGACGGATCTGCGATCGCGGCCGTTGCCGTCTCCAAGGCTTCCAGCCTCTCTTCCTCGGCCACGGAGACATCGTCGACTCGTTCGGTTCTTGCAACGAGATAGCCGTCCAGCTCTCCTGCCTCGAGAATCTTGAAGCGTGAGACGCCGGTGGCAATCACCAGACTACGACCATCTGGCAGTAACTCATAGCGCTCGACGCGCAAGACGGTACCGTATTGCATGAACATGGTGCTTCCAAGGCCATCCCCCTGGGGATCACCCCTACGGTTATACATGACCATGCCGAATTTGCTGTTTCCATTTTCCACGACCCGTCGGATCATCAATCGATATCGAGGTTCAAATATGTGCAGAAAAGTTGGCATGGTGGGAAAGGACAAGGTACAGACAAAGAGAGGCAAATCTTTCTCATGATCGCCTCCCGATTCATCGTCTGCGTCAGCCTCCCGTCGCGATACAACCTGATCCGCAAAAAAATGATCGATGATTCGAGCAATGGTGCGATTCAAGGGCTCTGATCGGACCGCGGTCGGCATGCCCACCTTTCGCCGGCAGACGGGACACAGATCGGTGTGATCGAGAATCCGCGCCACGCACTTGCGGCAAAAGGTGTGACCACACGGGGTCGTGAGGGGGTCCAAGATCAGAGAATAGCAGACCTGACAGTCCACCTCACCGCGGACCCGGTCTCGAAGCTGCCCGTAGCGGGTGTTATCATCCTGTTGACAGACTTGTTCCTCGGCCGGGTCCTTGGAGGGTTCATATAGCACATCCATCGCATTGTTAGGAAAGCGGCCTTCCCAAGCGAGCAGATAGAGGCCGCATAACCACCCACGACGATGGAGACGGGCATTCTTGACGGAGGGGGGATCTACCGCCTCGGGGCTGACTGTCCAGCTGACGATGCGGCCGCCATCGTCGGTCTCATCTAACAGGTCGCTCTCTGGAGTTGGAAAGCCGAGTTCCTCCTGAAAGACCCCCAGAAGATTGCACAGGACGACATCCACTCCACAGTCTCCGAGACAGTGCTCACCAACGCAGTCGTCGGTGCCTGCCCAATGGCACGTGAAGCCTTCCTCTCGGCCCTCGGCGACGGGGTAAGTGATCCCCGTGCGAGGACGAAGCGGAGGCAGACAGGACCGACAGATGGTGTTGCCGCAGGGCAGCCGGAGTGGAGTGTGCAACGGTCGAGAGCAGTGTTGGCATTGTATTAGATGCAGAATGCGATGAGGGGTCTCGAGTGCAGTCGGGCTCTCTGACGGAGGATGCTCTTCACAGCTCGACTCATTGGAACTGGCGGCCGATGTCCGATCGGGATCGGCGTCGGCCGACTGCGGGGTGGATAAGGGCGGCGCATCTACATTCTCCATGGCTCCGGAGGGTCCACAATGATGGAACTGTCAGGCAGACGATGCAAAGGTCGGAATACTGAAATACATTCGGGGCGATGGTGGTGAGAGAGATGGAAAAGTGAAGATGGGATGAGCGTCATCAGAGGGTTGGAGATCGGCGATCAGGTCGGGAGCGGGCCAACTTGAGATCATCGGCCGGGGGAAAATGGGGAGACCAAACTGGAAAACGGGCCCAGCTTCACAGCGATGGAAGTGGGCAAACCAGCGGTCCAAGTGGATCGGAAGAGGATATAAGCTTGTTTGAGTGACATGCAGCTCTTTTCCTAGTGGAGCAGATGGCAGATGGCAGGACTTTTGAAGTCACTGGACGCACTCCAGTGACCGCGAGTGCTGGGCCGCAGTGCGGTCACCCAAACCGACCGTCCAGTCCACTCACCACCGGGTCTCGGAATCCAAATGGGACATTGGAAATGAAGTAAATCATTTGTCAGGTTCACTGACCATGGGACAAGTGGCGAGCCATGGACTCCTGTCTTGTCCTCGGTGGACCGGATGCAATCATCCTGAAGGCAATGGCAATCTGGCCTTCCTCGAGAGCCTCGAAAGATACTTGCGATCAGGTTTCCATGTTGGGGAGTGCGCACCGACAGAATTCCGGAACGATGTTCTAGACCGGTCGGGCGGATGGTGGACCAGCCGAAATGGGGGAGTGTTACTGTGCATTTACAATTGAATGGCCTCTCTCGGTTCTGAAGTCTGGACGGAGGGACTACACAGAGGGTCGTTTAACAGGGCCAAAACAGAAAAGTCATTTGGTATCATTTCATGTCTCATTACCGCAAGGGCCAACTCGCCACTGCGTTGAAAGAACCATGCCGAAACGGAAGCAATAACAGACGTCCGTGGGGAATCCCATCATTCGCGCAAGAGGCGAAGCGAGACAGGCCAGGAAAGGGTGGTTGCTGTGGGGGAAATCTGTATCGATGCAGAATCAAGGGGTGAAACAAGAGGAGGTGTTCTTCCCTGGTGGTGCGATGATGGAAGGCAGGGGTATATGCTGCTGACAGAACTTGAATATGGATCAAAAGGGGTATCAAGCGTCAAGCCTCTACAGGGACGGACAAAAACGGGGGGGGGGGGGGGAGGGGAAGGAATTCTGAGTCGATTCATGTTGAGGCGTCCGATTCAGACTCGGAATCTTCTTCGAGCACAATTCGCCGCATCACGCTTTTGTCAAAGAGATCCAAGGCGAAGCGACGAGCCGGTAACCGGTAATGATGGCTTTCGAGAATACACAGAGCTTTGCGGAAGAGTTGGACCTGGTGAAACCGTTCAGGCTGCTTGGATTTGAGGCTAGCCGTCCGGTGGATTAGAAGCCGCCAGCACAACGGGAGACAGAAAGGAACAAGGGAAGGGGTGAATACTTATACAAGTCAGCGGCCGAACGCTTGGACAGGACAGTGTTTCCCATGTCAACAATTTGCTTGAGGATCTTCTGGTTGGCCGGATCGGGGTCGGTAGTGGCTTCCTTGACCCTTGCCGAGGGCAGACGTCTCGAATCGGCATAGAAGCCCGGGAAAGAGATCTGAGTGGGTTAGCCTCGTCGAAACATTGTCGGGAAGAGAAGGTTGTCGAGGCGCGTGCCCTGGGATTCGTACCAAAAAGAGCCGACGAAAGTCAGCGGGCAGACAGAACCCTAATGACTCGCCATTCTGGTCAACAGCCGAGTCCCATCCAAGATGTTGCAAAACTTTGAGTCCATGCTTGCTCCGAGAAATGAGACCCAGAACAAAGAAAGCGGTACCGCGCATGGTAAGGACGCCGGCTTCTTGCGCAATCGACACGATGCGCTCGACAAGATCAGACTCTAAAAAGGCTGCCCCGAGCTCCATGGATCCAACATTGCCCACGGCCCACAAACACCCCTTGACCTTGAGAAGAACTTCGTTGTCCTCTTCATTGAGTCGGAAGTCACGAATCGTCCACGCAAATTCGTTGAAATGGCCCGATTGCTCCAGCAACTTGCATCCTTCCGCAGTCCGCGCAAGTTCGCGATAGAAATGTGGAGGCACAGCCCCTACATCCTGAAGATCGACGAGATCCTCCGGTGCAAAACTATTGCGCCGCGGCTGATCAACATAGGCCCTGGACAAAGCGGCCTCGACGAGCCCAACATACGAGTCATTGCGGCCAAGGAACCAATCATCCATTTCTTGCGTGATGTAATCCAGGCCGTCCAGATAGTGATACCCGACGGATGTAGAAAGGAAACGAAGGAGGAGAGGGGCACCGATTTCACCGAGATGGTCGAGTGATGGGCGGCATTTGACGACAAATTCGAGGTAATCGCGCTGGTTGCAAGCTTCCTCCAGGATTTTCACCGCAATTTGACAGACGGTGACATCTGGGTCATAAAGTTGAGTCACAAGGAGCTTCACAACCCACTCTGCATTGCTGATTGCCATCTGTGGAGACAGAGCGACATCCCCAACAGCATACTTTCGCAACAGCTTCGTAGCAAAGATTCGGATGTCTTTGGAACCAATCGTGAGAGCTTTGGACAGTATGACCCGGAGGTGGCTCGCCCGGCTGTAGTCCATGTTTCCTAGGAGGGTTTGGATGAGGTCATTTCGATCCTGCAGCTCGATGATGTGATAGAACATGTTGAGCATGTGCCACCTCTCCATCATCAACAGCCCACGTGCATCGGAGCTGAGCGCACCCAACATTGCGAAATAGCCTCCACTGAGCGTATTGGACATTTGCTCTCGGGAGAAAAGGGGCGAGGCAGAGGTGAGACCGCTCATGCGGTCCAACTGAGCCAGGCATTCTGCGACTTGCCGGAGGAACTTGTTCTCAGCCAAGTATTTGATGCCCTCGGGGGTCACAAGAAGAGTTCGCATCAAGGCGCAGCCGGTGCGAACGTATCTTTGATTGGGTTTTGTATTGGGAATCATGGCGAACCGGTATTTGAACGGACGATAGAATCCAAGAAGCCGCTTGATGAACTTGGAGCCTTTGATCGCTTCATCCATGCGCTTCGGGTTTGTGAGGGGCCCCTCCACGAGACGGTGAATCAGGTCCCATTTCCATTTCATGAAATTGACCGAGTTCAAGACATGGGTCTCTAGAATGGCATTGCGAAATGTTTGCTCATCCATTGAGGCACTGAGTTTGTCTTTGGCCTGTTCGTTGGGCAACAAAGACGAGGACAATTCTGGATCTAGATTGTATCTGCCTGCCCCGCTCGAATAGCCAACAGATCGTGCCAGAGTACGGTTAATACTTTCGATCTGAAAAATGGTCGAGGTGGAGACATCGTGGTTTTCCGTGTCAAATTGAATAGCAGGTGGCAGAAGATGAGCAAGCACCTGCAGTTTTGCACTGGTTGTAGCTGGCAACGAATAATGGGCCATGTTGAGGACCTCGGTCAGGAGAAGGGTAGCCTTGCGTCGAAGTGCGGGATCGGTCTCATCCTCGATGAGTTCTGAAAGTGCCTGCGGCAAGCCGGCTTCGACCAAGGCTGCAAGAATGAGGGTCGAGAAATGCGCCGTCAGATCGAAGCGATTACTGCCATTCTCTTGATAAGCTCGAGAGCCGGCAAAGTCGGACTCGGATCGTAGATTGGAGACACGCCCATAAGTTGTCAGCCTTCTACCTGCCAAGAACGAAGATGACCATGAAGGCGGCTTTATTCGCAAGGCGTCAAATAGCAATTCCAAGATGAGATCCCGCGCCTGGGCATCAGGGTAGTGAAGCGACTCAAGGAGAGAGCGAAGAGGCTTTGCGTCCGCTCTGGAAAGAACCACCAGGCCAGGCCATGTCTTCAGCATGGCAGAGATGGCGCGAGCCGCAGTTTTCAACCGACCGCTCTTCAAGGTGTCGGCTAAAGAATCAGTGAAAGGCGCCAGAACAGCCTCGAGCTCGTAGCCCTGAAGAAACTTTCTACTTCGAGGAGTGTCAAGGACATGCAAGAAACTCGAAATCAAACTTTCGGATGCACCAAATGTGCCCTCGGCCAGAGCATCGTGCAGCGCACCAAGTCCATTCACTGACGCAATCAATTCGGGGTCCTTGACCAGGATCTCCGCCAAGGTCATGATTGAAATGTTTCGCAGGCGGTCATCATGATGCTCGGCAATTGACACAATGGTACGCACAATAGCGCCAGGAATCTCTTTAACGCCGTCTTTGACATCGAGGAAAGCTCTCACGAACTTGAGAGCTTGCTCCCGTTCAATACTTGCTTTGCTCTCCTTGACAAGTGAGAGGATGACAAGCTCATCGGTATGTAGCGCACGAATTGTTTGGAGCGATTTGCGATCGGCAATTGCATATCGGGTCAATCGGTAGCCGGCGGCCACCACTTCCTTGTTGTCGCTGAGGAGCATGATTTGAACCCGCAAGCCAAACACAGGCCACGCGAGATCATATTTGAGGGTTGGGTGCCGTTTGAATAATTCAACTAGGTTGTTCGCACGCTCAACGTAGAAGTCCGGGGACATGCCATCGATCTCGAGAGCCTGAAGGGTTTCTGAGAGCACGAAAGTCGGCGACTCTGAGTCGCCTTCTTCTTCGCCCAAGTTACCATTCTCCGGAAGTTCTAGTCGATTGATTGGATTTCGTGAGGGTGAGCGCACGGGACTTGTTCGGAAAAGACTCGAAAGACGGCTTCGCGGGGGCGTTGTAGCGGGCGCCTGCGCGCGGAGGAGCTCCTCTTCCAACTCATTCTGCAATTCGGCCAATTTGCGGTTGGACGAACTCAGCTCTGACTCGATCCTCAGACGTTGCTCCTTGGCTTGCTTTGGTGGTTTAGACAACAGGGCCTCTAGCATATTCTCGGTACCGGTTTTGATCTTCATTTCCTTCGCGATTTTATCACGAATGACAGCCTGCCGCTCCTCAGTTGTTGGACGATCATCTTCCCCTATTGACCTGCTGGCACGCCTTGTGTATGTGCTGTCCGCTCGCGGTGTGACACTTCGGGAGGTCATACTCTTGAGCTCCGAACTGAAGCTTCCCTGTCCTCCGACGGACGGCGCCAACGACGAGGCGCCCCTCGTGCCTGTGGTGGCACTTCCCCCTGAACCGGATCGACCACTTCGCCCAGTTTTGTAGATTCCATCGTTCCAACTCCCTTCCAACGAACCACTATCTTGGCTGAGTGAGGAGCGGCCATCACCCAACGCGCGGTGCTGGGTGGACGCGGAGAATACGGAGTTATGTGCGGAAGCCATGAAAGCCCATTTAGCTGCCAGAGCTGGGTATCACCTGTCGCAAGTATCCGGGCAGTCGAGTCGCTGCATTGAGACCGAGCCAGGTAGAAAGGTCACTGCGGAGGAAGGGCTCGTCTCAGGGTATGCGCCTTGATGGGGGGGGAGGTGAGCGAAGGAGAGAGGGAGGGGAAGGCCTCCGCGGCGTCACCTAAACCAACCCAGAACCAGGAACTAATCACCCAGCAATAGTAATCATCACAACTGACCCGCAGTTGCGAGCCAATGTTCACGGGCTTGATGTAGAATGTAGGACCGAAGCTTTATTCAGTCACCTGCTCATTAGGAGTCTGGTCCTTGAGTCGAGAGATTCGCACGCCCTGGATGACTAAGGCCTCCACAGTGAACCACACCTGTCACGGGATAGAGAGATATACTGTAGGTACCTTTCATCCCAGACTGACGGGAGTGAGGAATCTGGTCCGGGTGGAGCTGAAAGCTACAAACAATTGTACAAGATCAACAAGGGACAGGGAACTTTATCCGTCGAGTTTGTCTTGTTGGCGATTATTTCATGGCACAAATCCTTGACTCAAGCACACACTTCCCAGTTGTTCCTCATTCATCTTTGCAATGAAATTGTGAAATCTTCAATATGGAGCTCTACTACTAACGACTAGGCTCCTCCCTCAAAATAGTCTGGGCTTTCGAATTTCGAATCCCTCTTTGATGTCTAGCTTGTCACACGCTGACAGCAGACCATAGGAGGAGTTACGATGTTGAAGTAGATCGCCACCGGATCGTCATCAAGGCCTTTTCTCCGTCTTCTCGAGAATGGTCTTCATCATTTCGTTGCCAAGTTTGGCGGCTTCGGGGAATTGAGGCGCAAAGTACTGGGCAATCCGCTCGAAGCGATCCCGATAGGACTCAAAGTCACCAAATGAGACACAATCAGACCACGCCTGGAAGGTCAGTTTGTTATGCCAAATGGCGAAGCGGAAATGGGGGCCTGGTTGAGACTAACCCGTGCTGCGAATGTGAATTCCAAATCATCAGAGCGGAACGTGTTGTCGTCAATTGCAATGTCAAGGGCTTCCTCTAGAAGTTCGGGATTTCGAAACAAATACTCGGTGACTCCCAGCCACAGACGAAAAAGCTTGGATTGGTCAGCAGGTACTCCCCGACTTGGTGGTCTCAATTCGTATCGCATGTCTTGAACGTACCGGCGTGGAGCAGATCATGTGGTCATAGGGCACAATGCCAAGCTGCGACCAGCAATCTACAATTGCGAGTAGACTGAGGTGACTGTTCGGAGGTGATTTCTCCCGGGTCTGGTTAGACAAAGAAAAGCGATCAAGAACCTCATCTTTCAGGAGCAAATCTTGTCCCTCCGTTCCTTCCCTGAATACGGAGGCGCCTGCTGCTTTGACACGACGCTTGAGCTCCTCGCGGTGGCCCCCAATCATCAGCTTGTAGAGGTCCGTCACAGAATCTGCATATTGTCGAATCTGCGCCTTTGCGGAAGGGTTTAGGATGGCGAGGCCCGCATAGACGTGCCACTTGTTCGAGTAGATGCGAAGAGTGATATTGATCTTAACATTCTCGATGCCTCCAACCCATCGAGATATCTCCCATGGGAACTGCTTGTTCGCCTGCCAGGCCGTGCCCATGCTCAAGAAAGCGGCATGGGTAACGGCCTGCGTATCGGCGGTGATACGATCGTGCATCTCTCCCGTGAGATAAACATGTTTAGATCCAAAAGACGAGAGGATCTCGTCCACAAATTGGAGAGCCTCGTCGGATGCTCTGTGCTGGATCAAAACCTGTTATTCGGAATTACGTTAACGCCCTCATTTAATTATGCTACCGCACCAGTAGGACAGTGTTTTGTGCTCACCAGCGGCTGGCCCTCGGGGTTCACTTTGGGACCATGCAATGAATGGCATGATACGATTTCTACATCAGGAGGCAGATGTTTCTCGAATGCAGCGAGCTCGGGCGCTTTGCAGGAGGTCTGGCCACCAACGATGGCGCCCTCTTTGGTTGCTTCTCAATGGAATCATCATGTCAGAAAGTCTATAACTACCCTCGCGGGAATTGCGTTGGGATAACAGGGACGAAGGCGAAAGCGGGAGGGATATCACCGGGCTTGACCGGATCACAGACATACATGGGCCGTACTGTGCAACAACTCGGTCGATCACGCCAGCTTCTACACTGTAAAGGATATAGTCGCTAATTCTGGAAACCAGATGGCCATTCGGAAAAATGGTAATCAGAGGCTAGTATACGATGAGCATCAGGCTGGACGATGGTCCCAGCAGGAGACGTACTTGAGAAGCGAACTCTTGTTGGAGAGATTCTTGATTCTCAGGTCTATCACACGCATTGATTCTTTGAAAAATAAAATAAAGTACTTCGTTAGTCGCTGGTTCTAATGAATTCAGAGACAAGCCATGGGCGGGATTGAACAAGTCTCTCAATATATCTGTCTTCCAAGTCACTTGTTAGCAAAGAGCTTTGGTAAATTGTGTTTGGAGAGTAATTCAATTTGGAAGAATGTTCCAAGATGTCAGACAAGAAAAAGTAAGGTAGCGAGTATTTTACATCATCGACGACCCAGCGTACACCCACCGACCAGAATGGCGAGGTGGGTTCCGCTGAATCATGCTCGAGCCAAATGCACTCAAGTCATCATTCAAGAATGGAGAGGGAAAAGCAAGTTGTGGAGACAGACGGGGAGAAACAATGCTTACCATTTCATGTACATCGTCCGCCGTAATCAAGACGACGGACGAAGGTGGGTGGAAATTACCTCCAGCCTGCATCGCTTAGGCGCTGGGCATACATTTTGCCCATGTCACCCATGCCAATGATGCCAATCGAGGCAGTTTCCTTGGTGCGTCCCATCTTGACGATGAACACACGGGTTGGTGACAAATTCTGTATTCTCCGAGCTTGAGTCGGCAGCCACGTCAATAAGCTTGATTCCAGCGACAATCTGAATCAAGAACGAAAGGAGAAGAAAGCAGACACGTCAGTAATCATCAGCTGACGGAGATGTAAGACTGGAGAGAAATCTTAAATACTTTTACTCTGACCGCCCAGGGACCCACTTTTATGCCGGCTCTCATGCCTGAGGCTGCAGTAATTGATTCGCTTGCCTACTACATGAACCAATCAGCGTGTCGGAGCACGCGAGGGCACACACCCACTTTTTTCGATCTTTGATCCTGGCGATTTGCGCTCGTTTCCTCTTTTCCTCCTCCATATTCCATCCACGACAACCCCATCCACACATTCGCAATGGCTCCCAAGAAGGCTACCCCCGCCGCTAAGGAGAACGTCTCCCTCGGCCCCCTCGCTGGTGATGGTATGTTGGCAATCTTGTCTCTCTGTGGGACTGTATGAACCTGGCGCGGATCACAACGCTAACTGGACTTGCGCACGGTATAGGCAAGCTCGTTTTCGGCGTTGCTCGCATCTTCGCCTCCTTCAACGACACCTTCGTCCACGTCACTGATCTTTCGTACGTTTTGTCCAACCCGTGAACCAGCAATGCCGGCGCCTCTGCCAAATTTCCATGGCCGGCCTGTCGGCGTAAATTCCGCCAAAGTCCTGTCCCGCATTGGGCACTGCGGCCTTGCAGAAGGAAAAAGAAAGACAGTGCACTGACTTGATATTCTACAGCGGCCGTGAAACCATCGTCCGTGTTACCGGTGGTATGAAGGTCAAGGCTGACCGCGACGAGTCCTCCCCCTACGCCGCCATGTTGGCTGCCCAGGACGTCGCTGTCCGCTGCAAGGAGCTTGGCATCAACGCCCTCCACATCAAGATCCGTGCCACTGGTGGTAACGGCACCAAGACCCCCGGTCCCGGTGCCCAGTCTGCCCTCCGCGCTCTTGCCCGTGCCGGCATGCGCATTGGCCGTATCGAGGACGTGACCCCCACTCCCTCCGACTCTACCCGCCGCAAGGGTGGTCGCCGTGGTCGTCGTCTGTAAACATTTGCGGGTCTCTTTCTTCTCCGACTGCGACTTCATTGCGTGGCTGGATTGGAGGTTTTCTGCAGGGTTTACTTGCACATGTGGATGGAATAAACGCGAAGAACGGCCCTTATTGCCTGGTCTTCAGATGTTCTCATGCCCTGAAAAGTTCAACTCAGTTGTAGGGATTGAATTGGGTAGTCAGTCCTATATTGACTTCCATCAATTAACTTTGTCTGAGTATTTTGTTCCTCGCCGTAGTGTTTATCCTTTTCTTATTGGTATTCAAATGCACTATCAGTGACATTGTAATTCCCTATCGTGGACTTGGAAAGCCGTGAATTCCATGCGGGGCATGTCTTGAAGCGGATGGTCATGTTCACCCGCCCGAGGAAACCAGCCCTCCACTACACCTTCAACGAGCTCGATGGGATCACGATTTCTTAAGGCCCTTTATAACGCGACCCACAGTACTCTCGATACTTTCACAATTCTGCTGTCAAAATAAGGTCGTCGGAGCCCTCTGACATCAGCGACATTCGGTGGGCCGAATCATTTCCCCAACTGCCGTTCCTCGAATTTGCGTAAATCACAATCACGACCAGACAAATTATTTTCGTCAGCCTAGGATATCCCCCACCTTGCAGCATCGGAGGGCATTGAACTTCCGGTCAATCAACATGTCTCCGTCTCATCATCCTTCACCAACGATTCTACTGCCCCACCTCCCTCCGAAAACCCTTGTCGGCATCGATCTAATCGCATTCTCTTCAACTGCGAACTTTCATGGAATAAGGGATCTACCATCCGGGTGGCATTTCCTGTACACGGGCACAACCGACAGTTTTTCACTTCGATGCGGAGCATGGTTCCACGTAGGCGATATCAGCCACGCAGGGAAAGGTGACAGTGAGGCTGCACTTGTGCTGGCGCAAGCGCAGCAGCCGGCACCAGCCCCAGAAATTCTCATCTGGAAATGGAGTACGGAGTCGGAGTCGCTGTGTTGTCTGGCAGCAAATAGCGATGCGGATCGCCAAGAAGCTATGCGTTACAAAGCAAACCTCGGTGCGCTCTGGCAAAGCGGCGGCTTGTTCCGGTATAGAAGTCGTGTATCTCCAGCTATGCTTTCGAACAAGCCTGGTTCTGCGCCAATTGAAGCACGTCATGCAGAGGAAGATGAAGAGATTGAACGAGACGGACGCAAGGATTGGCGACAGCTCACGAATCGACTATCGTCCGAGGTACTGTCGCGCATTGTTGGCAGTCCGGAAAAAGATGTAGATGGTCACCTGCGATGGATGGTGACTTCTGGGAGCACTGCCAATCGTGATGCGGATCATATTCCGGGCGTTGATTCGCCGGTCACAACAGAGGAGGAAGAAGAAGAAGAAGAAGAAGAAGAAGAAGAAGAAGAAGAAGAAGAAGAAGAAGAAGAAGAAGAAGAAGAAGAAGGAGCAGGAGGTCAGAGCGGCGCAACAAAGACAATCGAGCGAGAAAAGGAATTCAATTTTCTTCCGATAGATTTGAAGCGAACGTGGCGGGAGGGCGCTATTGGACGTGAACGAACGGAAGCCGCTCAAGACAAGTCATGGGCCCTGGGAGATATTGTTTTGAAGAATTCAAGCCATGTCTCGGGCGAGATCACCGTCGATGAGAGCACAGGAGAAGCGCAACTGCTGGGCGAGATTCAATTCACGTTCCTGATGGTATTGACGATGATGAACTTTTCCTGCCTGCAGCAATGGAAAAGGCTGCTTGAGCTTGTTTTGACTTCTCGGCGGGCGATCATTGAGCGCGAGTCTTTTGTGAGTGAGGTGGTTCGCATACTGCTACGGCAGCTCCAACGGTGCGACGATGTTGAGGGTGGGCTTTTCGAGATGGATGGCGACGAGGGAGGGGAGTTTATCCGCAATCTTCTTACGAAACTGCGTCGCTCAATTGACGATATGGTGCCAAAAGGGACCAAGTCGATGGTCAAGACTGAGCTGGACAAATTGCAAACGTGGGTCAAGGAGGAGTATGATTGGGAACTTAACCGCGAATCAATTGTAAGGCGCGGTATGCTGCAGTTGGAGGACGGGGAAGAGGTTGAAATGGAAATGGCAGATAATGACGCTGACGAGGAGACGGGGGAATACGCACCAATGGTGGTTGATCTCGGTGAGCATAACACATTGGTGGATGAGCAAAGGCTTGACCATGATGACGCCTCTGATCTTGATGACGCAAGATATTGAAGTAAATTTGGATAATAATTTTAGATGACCGCGATATTACTGAGTCCATTTGTCAAAGATAGGCTATTGCCCTACTCTATTCATGCCAAAATTTCAAATTCTATATACACTGATGAATGTCCAAAGCTCATCAAAATCATAAAGTCTAGTCGCTAAATGACAACAGAAACAAGACCCCCGGATAGAATGGTCTCACCGAACGTCCACCTGGGCCTACTGCTCTTCCTCAACAGGATAGGCCCATTCGTGGTCCTCCTTGCCATACATAATGGCTTCGAGCCAGGACTTGATCTGGGCAGCATACCCAGCGGGCTCGCCATCCTTGCCCAGAGTGCTGATGTCTTGGTCGTTGTTGCGGATCATGGCCACGGGTGTGATGAAGTACTATGTCAGATATCTTAGTGCTGTGATTCCTAAAATGGTCCAAGAGCAGAGGTGTGGACTTACGGCGGTACCCGAGACAAATGACTCGACGATACGACCCTCCTGTGCGGCCTTTTCAATTTCACCAATGGTCAAGGTTCGCTCAACAACCTGCAGAGGAGCCAGCTTGCCGACAAAGTTCTCCGACAGACGCTCGCGGGCCAGTTCCAGAACACTGCGGCGAGTGACGCCAGGCAAGATCAGTTGGCTCTCCAGGGGAGCAGTAACCAGCTCAAGGCGACCCGTGTCGGCATTGTGCCAGATGATGAAGAAGTTACTGGCACCAGCCTCAGTGACCTGGCGGTCTTCGCCGAAAAGCCAGAGAATCTGGTCAAAGCCCATGGCCTGCGCTTTGCCGTGAGACTGCAGGGAGGGACCGTAGTTGGCACCGAGCTTGGCCCAACCGAAGCCACCGGGCCAGGCTCGGATGGAGTCTGGGCTTGAAGCGAAAAGTCGCAGACCCTTGGACACAGTGTCGCCTTCCTTCTTCATCTTGGTAAAATCAGGCCAAGGTACAGCGATGATGAAAAGAAGCGCCTCCTTGGGAACCTGGACACCCAGATGGGGTCCGTTGCCAATCACAGTGGGCCTAATGTACAAGAAGGAACCGGGGCGGTCCTTGGGCAGCCAGCCTGTAGTAAAGATTCAGTTGGTCATTGTCTCGAGGCTGGACATTTGGTAAGTGTATCACATACGTGGGCCATCAATCTGCATCAGCTTCGCAACGAGCTTCTTCACCTCGTCGTACTTGAAGCCAGGGAGAGAGGAGCGCTGGGACGAAGTATTCAGGCGCTGCCCATTGAGGTCAGGACGGAACAGACGCAGCTTGCCGTCGTAGCCACGGTAGATCTTCATGCCCTCGAAACACTCGGTGGCGTAGTGCAAGCAGGAAGCAGTGGGCGGGATACTGAGGTTCTGATAGGGCTTGATCTCAGGTGTCTCCCAGCCATTGTTCACAGTCCACCGCACGGTGACCATATGGTCGGTGCAGTAGGAGTGACTCAATTCCTCAGGAGAACCGGGCAGGGGCACATCACGAAGGTTGGTGGAGCGGGTGATGTTGAATTTGGAGGCGTCAAGTTCAGCCACGTTGGGAGCAATGGAACCCATCTTCGTTGAATTCACTCGATTGAGGATTTGCTGTTGAAATTTGTTGCAATTCTCGCTCTTTAAATAAGAGGGACTTTGTCGGGAGTGAGTCACAAAGATTTCGACGACGAGGGTGAACAAACAATGAACGATCTCTGGTGGAGACGAGATCACTCGGTTGCCGAAACTTGGCAGAAAGGAGCGGTATCGGGGATGCAAGCCGCTTTGAGATGAATTATACGAGGCTGTAGGGATACGCGACGATGGAACAGGAAGGGAGTTGCGGAACCGTGCATGAATTTATGGTTGATCGGTTTGCCCCGGCGGTTCTGGATCCAGGGACTATCAAGGCCGAGCCGAAAGAAAACTTTTTTTTTACGTTTGCCGCTCGGCAATGATATTCTGGAAGATGTCCTGATCGGTATCTTATCCCTATGTCGATTCTCACATTGTTGTTATCACCCTTCTTTCACCCTCTCCAAGTCATATTCGAGATCGATTGTTTTTTCATCTTACACAAGACTGAAATTGCCTACTTAAGTGTTTCTCAATGTCTCATTCTTGGCCGGTGAGTTAGCATACGTATCTTGGTGGAAAAATAATTTATAAACCTTAACCTGGACGCCCTTCGAACGATGGCGGTGGAGACAGCTCCACATTCCATCTATAAGCCGACGGTAACCGACAGGGATGAGATAAAAGACTGATGCGCATGCCGGTCCTGTAAGGACATTGGACGACCTCGCCATATGGATCATTAAGGTCGAGGCAGGTTGAAGTCGCTGCTTGTTTACGGCTTCTTGACACCAGTCGACACGGCTCATTCCAATATGTTGCCACACGTGGGCACGGACTCGTTATCTATCAATCTGTCCTTGCTCGTGGTTGAAATCCGCTCCATCCTCAAGTGCATCTCAAGATACTACTAGGATACTTCACTCCTCAAAAATCAAAATTGCCTTACTCTGGGGTAGAACTGTTCGTGAGTTCTGAATAATTTGACCCTTCAAATGTATTTGGTAGGTAAAATTGGTGTCCAAGGTTAGTAGGTCATTGTAAATAGTGCGATGAGTACGTATCTCCGTACTCCTTAGGTTGCGCATAAATAGATTCAAGACAGCACCTCTGAGTGGCTTACGGAGGCTACTGATATAGGTGATCAGGTACGCCCATGCGACGTCATTACTACGAGCATGCAAGTATATACTTCCACAGGAGCATGGATAAATGAATATACTACTGGACTGCCAAGACCACTTGTCAACGTACTCATGGTGAACTTTCTGGACTACTCTTCGCAGAAGCATATGTCCATAGTAGCGATATTTACCTCCATTGAGCTTTAGTGCGGGAAACACGTATCGAAATCCAGCTCTGAGAAAGTTAGGCACTGACATTGCGAAGAAAATCGCAATAGAGCACGCTCACTGCCTATCATAGCCATATTCCTGGATGAGAAGTGCTCGAACTTCACTTCTATAGAACACTATTGATCGATGAATTTTTTTGGATTTAAATCAAAAAGACTTCGGTTATATGCTCCATAACATGAGATTTGAGTATCTTAAGCGCTCTGCACGGGAACTCAAACATTGACAAACTGAAACAGTTCCAGCTCCATGTTGATTTTGCATAGCCGGGCTACGCAACCGCTCAACTACAGAAGAGACCGTACTCAGTCAAAGATACGCATGCCGGCAACCCAATCCCCCTAAGGGACTCTAATCTGAAATATCCCCAAAAGGTTGGGATGATCTTGGTAACTCGGAACATTATACTGATGATATTGTATGTCAAGTGAACCAGAGCCCTAGGATCAGTGTCGCCCGATATAATATACATTTCCCCTTACATGAGGTCGGTTCTCTGTTCACTCACCAGATCGTGTGAAGTAGGTATCTCTAATGCGGTGTTTACTTGAGCGTTCCAGTAGGCTTTGAACATCGCCTTCGCTTTGACCGGATATTCAAGGACTACATATCCTGCTGGGCACTGCTCGGAAAACGTAGGAGGTCACTGCCCAGAAATTTGAAGCCAGACCTAAGGTCACTGGGTATTCTCTGCAGATGATTGATCGCCCAACGTACTCCAATCTCATCACTCAAGAAAAGTGCAGCCATCTCTGATTATCCGAGTGCAACTTTTCGGCCTCGCAGATTTGCAAGATCTGCTTCAGAGCCCAAACTTTGACCAAGCGGGAGGAATGTAGAACAAAACGACGTAATTACAATAGCTCGGCGGTCTTGTCAAAATAGTTGCATGGAAGTAGAGGTAGAATGGGGAGACAGTTGTTAGAAAGAGTGTTTGGGCTTGTCGCAGGGCTTACTTGGCGTACGGAGTCAGATCTAGCTACTCGCTCCCCAAGTTCTTTGTCCAAATGAGCATTTTCGCCAGAGAGCATCAATTGAGTGCGACGGGGAAGAAATGTATGTCTACTGAAATTCATCGAGGTTCCAGCTTGTGCGTTTCGGAAGATTCTGTGATATTATTTCGAGCGAGACTTTTGTTTCAATTTCAACATACATTAATAATTTGGGACAAGTCAGAATTGACTACAGCATCTAAGGAGCAATAACGAACTTTGTCGCATCTTTTCCAACCCTCGCTATCATCGCCAATGCCAGGGGTCGGATGCCTTCCAGTTTATGCACACAAAATGTATCTCGCTCTCCACTGGCATCTATTGCCCAGATCACTTCAACACTATTCGTATCACCAGTGACTACCGATCCAACGGAGAACCCTCCCCGTACCCGTCATATTAGGGATAATCACGCGATGTATATTGCCATTGGTAGCGACGAGCCTCAGCCGCTCCCCGGCCACCGTCTCTGTGTTTCCACCGACAACATATGGAGGAAGATTAGTCAACATTTCTCAATTTTTGTCGAGTCCGGAATTTGAAACTCAGCTATCGGGACCCTTGAGATATTTTACAAAATCCCAAAAAGTGGCTTTATGCGTTCTGACCAGGGAAGGTCATAATCTGTAGGAGCACCTACTGTGACGGAAGGCAAGCTAGTGCGCTCGGCAGCTTCAGAGAAATCTGCTTGCATTGTGTTGGCGAGTGCTGGGTATATGTATTGATTTAGTGTGGGAGGAAGAAAGCGGTGATGGGGGAAGACGTAAGATAAACGTATAGTCGTGCTCAGCTGGTAATCGCCGAGTACTAATCAAGCTGATAACCTGGAATCAGCTCAAGTGTAGCACTTTTGAGCGTGCAGTCAAGAGACACAGTAACTATACGTGCGACTTATAATGAGGTAGCTAATGTGACATATAACTTTTTGACATTTGATGTCTATTCAAAAAAGGCGATATAGAGAAGAAGAAAAAATGACCGCAAATATTAGAGTCTTAATAATTTACAAAACTGGCTCTCCACGCGATGTAATTCTGAGATGCTTTCCAAAGCCCTAATAAGGATTGGGTCATTGAGAGATGGTTGACAAATTTACTCTACTTTTCTTCATGCCAGGCTCAGCAGCCACAGAGCCATCATCGCTCGGAACGGCAATCTGACACATGTTATACATATACTACTGTATGTAACTATCACTTGTTTACCCCTAGTATGTGCTGATCTATACAAACGTACTTCGCAGTCATTACCAATACATATAAGTATATACAGTAGTACCTATTCCGTGTATCAACCTTAGGCGATGGTGAGGTCAGGTGAACCACAACACCAAATCTAATTTCTAGAATTCTGCACTACCAATAATTATCGCTCCTCGGGAACCACCACCTGACAGCCATCCATTAACAATCCAAACTCGAAGTTTAATATCTTGTTTGTATGGTGGTCATTGTTGCTCTTACACTGTGTGCTCAAAGTTCCAACTAGCACCTGTGATTCAAAGGTGCCTCACTCAGGTACAGTACGTACGAGCCTGCTTGGTGACTGCCTAGTATGGCCACTACTCTACCATGCCCGCTCCCGCATATCAATCCGACCACTAGCCACCAATCATGGCTCCACCAAAGCGCCGCGCCTCTTCGCCTTTAAGAAGATCGAGACACCTTCAAGAAACGCCTCATCCCCCGCCTCAGCAGTCAGGGAGAGGGCTGTCAATCATGTCCACTGACACAGAGACCCCGGAGAACTGGAAACCCTTGGCTGACGCTGCTAAGGCAAGAACAGCGAGGTACAGGCCCGAGAAACGTCCTCATGAAAACCTCCTCCAACCTTCTCTTGATACCTTCGTCGACTGGCTACCAGAAGGCGGCCGGGAATCCGTGACGAGGGACATCAAGGATGCAAAAACTGACGAAGAATTACACGATGTGTTCATGAATCTCTTCACTAGTCTTGCAATACCGAGTAAGTCTCAAGTAACCTGGTACGTCGAATACAAAGTTATAATAACCATGGGTTCATACCTGGGATAGTGAAAGCCCGCTCTAGGACATCATCAGTGACAGAATCGCCGTGTTTTAAAAGCCTCAGACAAGTCGAAATTTTTGCATCTTACCTTGACGAGCCCCAACCCCGCGATCATCAGTTCAAGGATTTATGTCTCCGACGCGATAACTATCGGTGCATCGCCACCGGCCAAATGGATACCGGTCACTGGGACAAAACTGGTCGGCCAGATGGCGTTTTGCATGCGCCTACTAATGGTGCACATGTTATTCCTCTTTCTTACGCCTCGTGGGATAATTCAACGGTAACACAATTCCAACTCGCCTTGAGACTTCTCTGCTGACGACTGTTGATTGGATGACGTGCAGGAATCACGAAAAAATGCCGCAAGCGCCTGGAGGGTACTCTATACCTGCTTCCCTGGCGTGCGGCGAGCAGCTCTAAGTCCTGATACGATCAACTCAGAATCGAATGGATTGACATTGGTCAGCTCTTATCATGAACAATTCGGATCTTTCCAACTAGCGTTTAAACCTGTTGAAGTAAGTCCTTGCTATTGAGCTCTGATCTTCTTATAGTACTCTACTGATTTAGATCAAAAGGACCAAGATAACAAGTATGAAGTAAAGACATACACCCACTTCCCCCCTTATCTACGCCCAACTCTTCCTCAAAGTGGCTTTATTGAATTGAAAAAATCAAATGACGCGCAAAACCTGCAACTTCCAAATCAATATTATTTGGACTGTCATTGGCGACTTGCGGAGGTGTTGAACGCATCCGGGATGGGGGAGGTGATCGACAGGAATCTCCAGCGATGGGAGGCCTTGAAAGGCACTTGCCACTTACTCCGTGAAGATGGCAGTACCGATATTGATTTCTTGCTACATGCTGCTTTATGGGCACATGTTATCGGTTAAATCATGGATAATCGCCCACCTGGTAGGAGGTGCTCGTACCGTGGCCCGCTCTGAGAGTTTTCCCAGATATTTTAGCGGTGTCAAATTATTAATCTAGTTTAATCTTATTGTGGATGTTCGACTCGCGTAAAGTAAGATATTCCTTGAGGTGCTTTATTGAACCGGAGAAAGCGTATAACACGCAAGATCTTTGTTCTTTCAAGAGGAACTTATGCACTTTTCGTTCAAACTTGCGCAAATCTTGAATGCATTCGGGATGTTTGAAGTGATCGACAGTTGTCTCCAGAAATGCTAGGACCCGAAATACAATTTCCAATCACTCCACGCAGACGGCGGCATCATCATCAATATCGTACCAAATGCTGGTCTATGGGGACACATTCCAATTGACCAACGAGACGCCTGCCTTTTTGGAAACTCGCGCTCATGGCTGGACCCACTTGGAGGGAATGGCGATCTGTGTTGTCAATGGAAGTTTCAATAAACAGTGAGAGCATAACCTCGACGCCGCACCAAGTCTAATCGCATATCTTCCAAAAGCCCCTGCACTTCTAGCAAGCGTTTCTTGAGATACTCCCAATAGGTTGGTGCGGGCCACAGGGTACTACTCCTCTGGTATTGTCAATTGAAAGCAATTAGTCTCTTCGAAACAGTTGACTGGAATATTTTGCGGCCACAGTAGCCCACAAGAAGCTTTTGTTGCATTCGTTTGGAATGAACGACGGACACCCACTGTTTCGAGGGGGGTGATGTTTGTGAAGCAAGCCGCGACATATGTTGTTATGTCTTTGAAGTGTCAATTTCAATCTGTAGCTAGATAAAAATCATTCGCTGAAGTTTCTTTGAATGATACAAAACGGAGAAGGGAAAGCAGATTCTGAAGCAGCAGCCTTACGATACAACTTCTGTTGCAGGGCTTTGGAACTGGAAGACCACAATCCTTACGAATGTCTATCGCACTCATCGCCATCATCAATGAAGCTGATAAATGAGCGATCATTGAGAGGGCGAATCGCTTTTTGAGAAAGCAAGAAGATATCATCTGATGATTGACAAATTTGGCCAGATGTAGCTCTTTCTGGATCTTTGAATGCACTAGAGATCTACGAGTCTTTCGAGAGTCTGGAGCGACAAAAACCGGTAAATCTCTAAGGTCAGTGTCTCCAATCAATCTCTAGATTGACTGAAGATGTCCCAGTGACACGATGCCCATCTCGAGTCCAGTTCCTGGCCGTTCGGCACAAAAATTTCATAAGTGTGAATCTGTCGACATTAGGTTCCTATTGATCTAGAGGAGACCAATATGGTCATTGGGTTCAGCATTTCTTTGAGCCCATAATAACTGAGGGTCCATTGACATAGTTCGCGCTTTCAGTGACCGAACGTCAAGGAGGCATTTAAGTGACCCGGAGAGACCGCATCAAGAGCAGTCGGCGACCTGGAAAAGAAAATGAGGACATTCTTTGACGCTATCATTGATCAAGATGTAATTTTCGGACTCGCCAGGTCTTTATTTGGGAAAATCACGCGTAAAGACAAAGGAGGGTCGTTCTTCCAGATCTGCGGCGCTGTTTGAAGGAGCGAAAATTCGCTGAAGCGAGATGTGACTCTGAGTACTCGCTATGAGCTTGTCCATCTAAATGCATCTTCTCGCGCATACTCTCATTTTCCCAACTTAAGCACCATGTCAAGGTCTTGTGAGAAATCAAATTAGTTTGAATCGAAGGCTGAATGTAGAGCTATCTACTGAACAGAGAGCCTCGGTCGTAATAGCGCTAGAGATGGGTCTACGTATCTCCTAGCAAGCTAGATCCTCATTCAAGATGACTACGTCACATCTACTGGAAGGTCTGTTTACAGCTCTGAGGCCTGTCAGCTATGCAGTGGATTGAAGTATAAGGAGGGGGTATTACGCTGTATTTAAAAACTATATCTCAAAGTGCGGAGACTTCAGTGACTTCTGTGAACTAGTACGCTCCTGCTTTCTGCGTGCCAAGCTATCGCTACCTTCCATGTTATACTTGAGGGTTCTGACTATCCAGGCAAACTTGTCTTGTCTAGACAGAGGTGTTTGACAGTGGGTCAGTGCAATTCTAGCAGTTGCAGCTAGCAGGCTCCAACCGTAAGTACTGCGGCACAAACCAGCACAAAGCTGAGTAATCACTCACTTTATGCGAAGATAAGATAAGCACAACACCGAAGCGAAAACCCTCAAAATTCGACTTCTTTGGCAAATCGCACAGGCCGCTGCGGACGTGAACCCCCCACCACTACCACCATCACCTCTTCCTCCGCCCTTGCCGTCCTCTCTCGGCGCAAGAATCAACAATCAAAAAACACTACACACACCTCCGACCCCGTGTTCCGGCTCGAACCCCCTTTCAACGCCCACAATGTCCTACGACGACCGCGTCAATGCGCGCCCGAACCTGAACGATGAGTCCGACGTTGAGGAGGAGGCTCTGGTCAACGACTACCGGGAGCAGGTCAATTATGAGGATGGCATGAGTGACCTGGACCGAACAACATCGCTCGGTGGCTCGCAGGCTCAAGATCTCCAGGCACAGGTGACTGCCGCCGCTACCCCGCTGGAATACCAGGCGACCCTCGAGACCAAGTTCGCCAGCTACGACAATTACTGCAGTCTCTTCCACTACATTCTGAATTCGGAGGGCCCCGTGGACCTGGAAGTTCCCTCGGTAGGTGCTCTCTTGCGCGGTTTCATTGTTGATGATCCACCAAAACAATGAATGAAAATCCAAGGCTTGGCATTTACAAAATCGGGCCGTAGCTTCCCATCATTCGGATAATGAAAAACTAACCATTGTGGGCTTATTCCATTAGTACTACTGGGCGTGGGATGTGATCGATGAGTTCATCTACCAGTTTGAGTCGTTCTGCCGCTATCGCAACCGTGTCGCCCGTAGTGGCTCGTCCGAAGAGGAGGCTCAGTTGCTCCGCGAGAACCCCAACACCTGGGGCTGCTACTCCGTGCTGAACGTCCTCTATTCCCTCATCCAGCGCTCTCAAATCAATGAGCAACTCGCTGCCATCAAGCGCAACGAGGATCCGGTCGCCGTCGCTGGAGAGTACGGCTCTCGCCCGCTGTACAAGATGCTGGGTTACTTCTCCATCATTGGCTTGCTCCGCGTGCACTGTCTGCTCGGCGACTTCAGCCTCGCCATCAAGACCCTCGACGACATCGAGATGAACAAGAAGGCCATGTTCGCCCGTGTCATGGCTGCCCACTTTACCACCTACTATTACGTCGGTTTCTCATACATGATGATGCGTCGTTACGCTGACGCTATCCGCATGTTCAGCCACATCTTGGTCTACGTCTCCCGGACGAAGAACTTCCAAAAGGGCGGCAACAGCTACGACGCTATTGCCAAGAAGAACGACCAGATGTACGCTCTGATTGCCATCTGCGTTGCTCTCCACCCCACTCGTCTGGACGACACCATCCACTCTGCCGTCCGTGAGAAGTACGGTGAGCAGTTCCACCGCATGCAGCAAGGTGGGCCCGAGGCTCTTCCCGTCTTCGAGGAACTCTTCCGCTCTGCCTGCCCCAAGTTCATCAGCCCGACTCCTCCTGACTTCGACAACCCCGCTGTCAACGTCGACCCTGTGGACCACCACACCGCCATCTTCATGGACGAGGTGAAGAACACCCTGTTCAACCCTACCATCCGCTCCTACCTGAAGCTCTACACCACGATGGACCTGAAGAAACTTGCGGGCTTCTTGGAGGTCGAGCCCGAGCAGCTCCGCTCGTGGTTGTTGGTCAACAAGCAGCGCAGTCGCCAGATCCGCTGGGTCGAGGGTGGTCTGCTTGAGGGTGAGGCCGTCATTTCCAACGACCTGGACTACGCCCTTGAGGACGACCTGATCCACGTCAGTGAGACCAAGGCCGGCCGCCGCTTGGTGGACTGGTACCTGCGCAACCTGACCCGCGTCTACTAGAGACTGTCTTGTCTTCTCTAGACCACCCACCCCTCATCTCAATCGGGTTGGTTTACCAGCCCACGGCATGCCCTGTGGCTAGCTGAGATGAGTCAAAAACATAGAGCGCCACGCTCTGTTCGGAGAAAAGGAATGGTACATGACTCGAGATGAATTTTTCTTTTCCATTCTTCACATCGCTCCCACTTCTCAATTTCTTCCCTATATTCATTCCACTGTTTCCTTCCTCTGGTGCTGGTTTTTACACGCCTTTTCTGGTTTTTCATCTGGTGCACTGTTCTTATCCGGTCATTGGTCTTCCTTTGTGAAGACCGATGGATTTGTCCCTATGGATGCAAAATCAAGTCGGGTCATCTCAATATCTCAGGAGGGCGTACGATTGTTATTTTTCCCCGGTCTGCAGCTCTGCTTCTTTTTCATTTGGGGATGTTGCACTCATTTCGAGTGCGTGTTGCGGTAGACGGAGAAAAAAACGGACTTAATGAAATGCATGGATCAACAATCATACCGGTTTCCCCTGTAAGCCCATAGGTAGTGTAGTGGATGATCTTATCCGCGCATCGTAAGGCCAACCCAAACAGCTCGTCATTGTGAATTTGCTCTTGAACCATGAAGCACTGGATCATTCCAAACTTTCAACTGGATGTCGGGCCCTAGTAATCCCGTGGCCGACTATATCTTCAATCTTGAACTACTAACGAGTTTTTCTTATTTCTCCGCAAAATTCTCCCGTCTCCAAAGTTCCAACCAACTGTTCGAGGAATCATTCACGCAAAGCAATCATGAAGGTCTCTCAAATCGCTTCTGGATTATCTCCCCTCCCCGTACAATTTCCCGATTGCTGTCTCTCCCTGTCCACGACTCTGCTCGGGACATTGACACAATTGCTCCCCGAACGGCCCAAATTCACCCTCTCCGTCGGCAGCGGATCCGGCCTCCTCGAGGCTCTCCTGTCACAGCACAATGCGTCAAGACCAGTCGAAGGAGTCGAGGTGTCTTCGAATGTGAATCGGTACATTGACGAGGAAGACATGCATGTCGCCGGTGGCGCGTGGGACTTGAATTCCCGGGCTCAACAAGCCAGCGCCTTGATGTTCGTTTACCCGCGGGAACCGAGGCTGGTCTCAAGGTACATCGAAACTTATGGGAGTGAGATTGAAAATCTGGAACAGATTGTCTGGTTGGGGCCGAAAGCAGATTGGGCTGATTACGAGACGTGTTTTCGGAACTCGCATTATTCTGAGTTGTTATTTCTAGGGGATGGAGATGGTTTAGCGCCCTATGAGACTGGCGTTATTGCGAGGCGGCACATTTGATCCATGGACATCTCTTGTGTCGGTTTGATCTACTGTCAGGAATGGATGCACGAGTGTTGCCCGATAATAGATCGAACTCGAGTCCTGGGAGGCCCTTTGTGTGAGTCTTTGGATGTCTGAGAGTCTTTCTTCTCGGCAGATTGCATGTATGCTCTAGAAGGATGAGCGCCACATTGGATGCAAAATTGTTCTATCGTTTCATTGTACGTGTGGAATGTGCCATAATGTTACATGCAAGGGAGATGTTTAAGACCGATCACTGTGATGTTCGAGTTTTCAAGCTCCAGGCCAGTTCAATCCATCACGTCAAAGCTGGTGCCGCACCCGCAATTACTCGTGGCCCGTGGGTTGTCCACGATCTTGAACTGACTTCCAATCAATTCGGTGGTATAGTCAACAGTGCTGCCAGAGAGTAACTCGAGGGAAGGCTCATCCATAATGACCTTTGCTGTGCCGGCAGCATTTGAGCTGGTCTCGGACGGATCCGCCTCCCCCTCAAAAACGGTATCCTCCTCTGGGTCGATCTTTTCCGCGGATTCAAGCGACATTAGGTACTGGAAGCCATGGCAGCCACCACTGGTAACGGTAATGCGGAGATGATGGTAGGGATTTTCTTTATTGGTCGCAGAAGGCGCAGCGGCCGGGTCGGTGATCTCACAGAGGCGCTATTGAATAAAAAAAAATGTCAGCAAAAGAATGTTCGTATTCGTCGTCACCATAAACTGAGTGCTGGGGGGGGTAAGTTTGACGAAGATCGGGAGAAGTTGTTCAAAAGGCGAAGGATTTGGAGAGACTGATCCCCAAACTCGATTCGACAAAAGACCAAAAACATACAACAGTCAGGATTCGCATGTGGTCACCCACCATACTACTAACTGACCGGCGTGTGGCTTGAGTACGGCTGAGCGGACGGGAAGCCCTGTTCTCCACACCCTATGGTCGTATGTGCTCGGATAGGAGACAAACTGGACCAAACCGCCGGGGGGAACAATTGATTTCTCAGCAACAATGTTCTCAGAACCGCCCGAAGCTCCAACTCCAACTTTTCCCGAATCGCGCTGGCGACTGATCTGCAGTGTTTTACCTTCGGCTCGCATCCTTGGACGCGATATGTGACGAACGACACGAAAGCAAAATGTTAGATACGTACCGCCACTGCGCGGGGAGATATGTTGATCATGAGTGTCTCTCCATCTTCTCCAGTCCGAGGATTTTGCGTGACCTTGGTGGCACGCTGGACGGATGATGTGGAAAATGCGACCGCTGGTAGACGATGAGGTGAAAAAACTGTACGTTTCCAGTTGACTGTGTGATGTCTGGGGGGCACGGGCGAGGCCGCGGTAGCTGTAGTGAATCGGCGAGTTGCGACTTCGGTGACGGAGATGGATGCGGAGATGCGCAGAGCTGGGCGGAAGGCCGAGATGTGCCTGGAGGGGCGCATAGATAGTGGGCGCATAGCGCCGGATTTGAGAAATGACGGTGATGACATATCCAGAGCTGGTACGATATGGCGCCCTGCTTGTAGGATGAGGAGAGGAAAGTTAGATCGGGTCAATGGTGATTCAACGCCGAGTTGCATGGCTTCGGCTCCATTCGATGGCTGCAGGTTAGTCAGTTGGCCGCACGAGGCCGGACATTGGTCATGTCAGGCGGAAGTGAGTGGCAATAGTTATGACGGCGAGCAGGCCGCATGAGCGGGGGAAAACTGATGTTTTCTAGTGAGCAGATCGACGTTGTGAGCTTGGTGTGTATTAATGCTTCGTGAAAGAAGGTATTTCGCATAGCTGACTGTAGCTCTAAATAGACACTTGGATCTCATTTGACATTCAATTTCAGCTGTGAACAGAGGAGTCATCCAGCATGGGTTCTCGACTGCATCTCCGAGATATACAATCCGGACCCCCACTCGAATATCAAGATGATATCAGAGCCAACTCGCGAGAGTATGCCGAGGCACTCGATCAGCAAGACCCATTGCGCAACTTTCGGAGTGAATTTATTATCCCATCAAAAAAGGACCTGAAGTGCAAAACATTGAACGAAGGACAGAGTATGTAATTTGACGATATAGCCTGCTGTTCACTTTCATCCTTTTGGATGCCGTCCTAACGGCATCTTCCCACGACAGGCAACGAGAATGACGCCGATCCAAAGTGCATCTACCTATGTGGCAACTCACTTGGTGTTCAACCGCGCAGCACACGCCGATACATCGAGCGATACTTGCGCACATGGGCGACAAAGGGTGTCATGGGTCACTTTGTTCCCCACGAAGACCAACTGCTACCTCCCTTCGTAGAAGTGGACACCGCCGCAGCCAAGTTAATGGCACCCATTGTGGGCACTTCTGAGAGCGAAGTTGCAGTCATGGGGACACTGACTGCCAACCTTCACTTCCTCATGGCGAGTTTCTACCAACCAACCGACGAGAAGTACAAGATCATTCTGGAGGGTAAAGCATTCCCGAGCGACCATGTGAGGAACCCGATATTTTCTGCTCAAAACTACCTCATTTCTCAACAGTCCAAAATGCTGACAAGAGACCACTGTAGTATGCAATCGAGTCACAGATTCTGCACCACAAGCGTGACCCCAAGCAGGCCATGGTCCTGATCGAGCCGGAGAATGCGGATCGCCCGGTGCTCACCACGGACCAAATCATCAAGGTCATTGACGAAAATGCTTCCAACACCGCTTTGATTCTCTTGTCTGCCATTCAGTTCTATACCGGGCAATACTTTGACATTCAACGCATCACGGCGCATGCCCACTCCAAGGGTATCTTGATTGGATGGGACTGCGCTCACGCTGCGGGTAATGTTGATCTACGCCTTCACGAATGGGAGGTGGATTTTGCAGCATGGTGCACCTACAAATACCTCAATAGCGGGCCCGGCGGAATGGCGGCACTGTTTGTTCACGAGCAGCATGGCCGGGTAGACAGCCAGGGAGAATTTCGACCGCGCCTCACGGGCTGGTGGGGACATGATCTCGAGTCACGCTTTCAAATGAAGAACGGTAAGCTCAAGATAGTTCGCACATGGACGTCTTAGCTCGCTGCTGATGTTATCCCAACAGACTTCGTACCACAATCCGGCGCTGCTGGGTTCCAGCTCTCCAATCCATCAGTCTTGGACATCAATGCCGTTGTCGCTTCTCTCGAGATTTTTCAGCGTGCGGGAATAAAGTCCATTCGTGAGAAATCACTTCAGTTGACGGGTTACTTGGAGCATCTCTTGCTCAACTATCCACTCGATGCCTCTCCGGAGGATAAGCCCTTCAGTATGATCACACCCTCGAGTCCTGCCGAGCGGGGCGCCCAGCTCAGCTTGCGGCTTCGGCCTGGCTTGTTGGACAAGGTTCTATCATACTTGGAAGAACACGGCGTGGTGATTGATGAGAGGAAACCCGATGTCATACGAGTGGCTCCGGCTCCCCTGTACAACACGTACACTGATGTGTGGGAGTTCTGTCAAATATTCTTCGCGGCCTGCCGAGAAGCTGTCAAAGCTTCCGCATAAAGCCCATTCAAATGCGTACTAGGTCGATGCCAGAATTACCATTCTGTCTGGTCGTGATTGGCCGAAAGGCTTCTCCGCTGTGTAGCTGTCAGTTCTGATTCAATTTGCACTAGAGCTCTGGAACCATGATATTGGGCTTTCAGCAGAGCTTCATCTAGAGACTGCCCCGCGGCCGGATTTGGTCTATAATTGCAGAGGCTTGAGTCAATATGATTGAAACAAGCAGGGTCCGGTGTTTTGATCAAACTGTGAGAAATCCGAACAGTATATTTGCTGAAAGTCTTTACCAAACCCGGCCTTCGGGTTCGTCACTGGTAAAAACCCACTCTCATACAGAGAGATCCGGAAGCCAAACATGACGGCAGACTTGACTTGCCCACCGGGGTCGACACAGCATGTATGGCTGCTCTGACAGAGCCGAGGTTAGAAAGGTGCTGGTCATTGTCAATGATAATACTGTGTGACTACAGTACGAATATACTGTGACTACGGATCGGACTAATCGGAGTACAACTCCGAAGGCTAGAACGGGCTTTGCCCTGTCATTCACTGGCATGTTGCAGTCTGTTGCAGATGAATGAGATGAGCCGTGCAAGATTCGGAGTAAATACTCCGCAACACACTGCACGGCCTCCATACGATGCATGAGTTTGAACTGTTCAGTGCTCAGTGGCGGGCTGATCTGCCATGGCCACTTGCTGTCGAGGCCACGAGCCTGTTCGGCATCTCGGCACTGGCCCATTGGTCCCTCTTTTCTCCACACCCCGACGGAGATACACCGGACTTTGACAGGGCTTCGATGATTTGATATGGAGACTTCCCAGATCAAGATTAGTGACGCGCGACTATAAGTGAATCATATACATTCACCCTTGCCTTTTCGCCAGCATGCCATCAGCTGTTTTTCTTGCCAGATTTTGGCCTAGCATCCGCTGTGACGTTGGTTGAGCCATCTCAAGTCAAATGGACAAAGAGAAGGCGACATCTTCCGCCGGTGCTGCCCTAACAGACACCAAGGCTGCGATAGAGAAGCAGAACCATGGAGGTGCCCAGGACGGCAGCTTTGCTGACAGGGACTACACCATATTCACGAAAAGCCAACGACGGTACATTGTGTTTATGGCCTCGTGGGCTGGCTTTTTCTCTCCGGTTTCATCTCAGATTTATTTTCCAGCTTTAAATACACTAGCTGAAGATCTCGATGTTTCGAATTCGCTGATAAATCTGACGCTTACCAGTTATATGGTATATTGCTCTCACTTGAACGTATTGGACATTTTTACCACTGACACTCAATAAAAACAGATCTTTCAGGGCTTAGCGCCCATGTTTATCGGTGATTTCGCCGACAAAGCCGGAAGAAGACCCGCGTACCTTGTATGCTTCACCATCTACATTGCCGCCAACGTGGGACTTGCCCTGCAGAACAACTACGCGGCACTATTTGTTCTGCGATGTCTGCAAAGTGCTGGAAGTAGCACCACGATCGCACTCTCGTCAGGTGTGGTATCTGATGTGGCCACAGCAGCAGAACGAGGATCCTATATGGGTTTCGTCACGGCTGGTTCACTGCTAGGTCCTTCAGTTGGCCCAGTCGTCGGAGGGTTGCTTTCACAATACCTTGGCTGGCGAGCCATTTTCTGGTTTTTGGTCATCTTCGCCGGGGCGTTTATGATTCCGTTCCTGATACTCTTTCCGGAAACAGCTCGTGGTATCGTGGGCAATGGCTCAATACCGCCTCAGAAGTGGAATATGTCCTTGATCAGTTATTTGAAAGCCCGCAAGGCCCGCGAGGAAGGCCTCGAAGTACCGGTCAATCCCACCCGGCCCAAGCTGCGTTTTCCAAACCCTCTGCAAACCCTGGCGATCGTCATTCAGAAAGACACGAGCATTGTGCTCTTCTGCAACGCCATTCTTTTTGCTGGCTTTTATGATGTCAGTGCCACAATCCCCTCGATCTATCAGGAGCTGTACGGCTTGGACGACCTTCAAATTGGGCTGTGCTATATCCCCTTCGGTCTCGGCGCTTCAATCGCATCGATTCTGAACGGAAAGCTCTTGGATTTCAACTACCGTCGCATTGCAAAGGCTTTGGGATTTCCTCTTGTCAAAAATCGGCACATAGACCTCATGAACTTTCCGATTGAGAAGGCTCGTCTACAAATTGCATTTCCAATGCTTGTCTTCGGAAGCCTCTCTATCATAGCATTCGGCTGGTGCTTAGATTTTCACGTTCACTTGGCTGCTCCAACGACCATCCTTTTTCTAATGGGACTCACGTTGACTGGGGCGTTCAATACGGTCAGCACAATCTTGATTGACTTTTATCCAACACAGGCGGCCAAAGCTACCGCTGCCAACAACCTCTTTCGCTGTCTCATTGGGGCCGGTGCCACGGCGCTGATTGATCCCATGCTTGCGGCCATGGGCCGCGGATGGTGCTTCACTTTTGTGGCTCTGGTGATGCTTGCAACGTCCCCGCTGCTTCTTCTCGTCATCTATAAGGGACCTCAGTGGCGGGAAGAACGCCGCTTGAGGGAAGAAGCTAAGAGACGCGAGAAAGAGCAGGGGAACAGAGCCGCTACTGTCAACTAATGTCTAGTTTCTGCTGATGACGAACGGATCTTTTCCGGGGGGTTCTCTCTCTCTCTCTCTGTCTGTCTCTCGCCTGCTCTTCATGTCGCGATGAACATTGCCATCGCCCAGCGATACCCCAATTTGGACCACGAAAGTCATGCCATCAACGATTTGGAGGAAGTCAACATTCGTAGAATCTCTTGCTGTCATAATACAATTCGATATTTCCAGGAAGCAGCTGCTCTCATGTGGACATGGTGTGGGCCAAGCCCCAGTGGAGCCCGCCTTTATCATCCCTTCAGCGCGAAAAATGCCCGCTCTAGAGGCTGTCTCTCCGATTCCCACGCAAGCCAGTCTGATCTCGTGGTTCTGCTCGATTAACGTATTAGCCACTGGGTCTGGACCCGCGAATCATAGGGTCGACACATACGGCAAAAGTCCCATTGCATTCACCTTCCAAATCCCCAATGCCAGCAGTAACAGTTGCATCAAGACATAGACCAGTTTTACGGCCACCAGGCGCCCGCGCGTTGAAGGTGTCTCGTATCTGGCAAAAGCCTCGTTGGTATTGATCAGGCCTTGAATGGGGCCCTTGAATAGCATAAAGACCATCATGATGCTGAAAATCTGGAGACTGTTGCCAGACATGTACATCATAATGGCGTTCATGGGAAGCTGCTTGGAAGGGCCAATGGCAATCTCCCAGGCTTTCTTCATTTTCAAGGCATCGGTTTCCTCGGCTTTCTTTGCGATCGGTTGGTGTTGCTGTTGTTGGCGCTGAGATCTGTTAGTACTTGATCGACAGTACGATCGCGGACCGCCAGCGTTACAGCCCATGCTCTCTCAGTACTCACCAGTTTCCCTCCCCGGCCGCTGGAGAAGCCTGGTGGATCCGGAAGACTGGACGCGGCTTTGGTGGGACGCGGCAGTGGTGAGTTCATCGTCACCACCCACTGCGGTGGAGGTGGCGGAGGCAGAGGCGATGACATTGTCACGAGCTAGGATTTCAATGATTCTTGAGGTGAAATTTGGCGCAGATGGAGGAGCACGTTGGCCGAGGGGAAGAAAGGAGGGGGTTGTCGTTGACGGTGGAAAAGATGACGGGGGGGAGGTTTCCTCCGCAGCTGTTCCACTTTCACTCCGCCTTGAGCTTGACCAGGCCTCTCCTTTCTCTCCACGCCTGAGTTCAACACTTGCCTTCTCCTGCTCACGCTGCTTGTCAATTGCACGTGGCATTTTGACTATGGGCAGTCGACGACTTTGAACACCCTGCAATACCCCCCGACGGGCCTCAGCAGCAGTGCAGTGAAAGCCCTCCTTTTCTCGATATCTCGACGATTCCGCCCACCTCCCCTCTTCCTTTCCTCTCCAAAATCACGAGTCCTCCCCCGGCGCCTGGTTTCAACCATTCTCGCAATAGCATCCAGTCGCGGGCTTCTTTGCGCAGAAGCATTGGAATAATCGAAGACTTTTCCTCTTAATTTCAGGGGTCAACATCGAGTCTGCCTCACCAGCTCCGAGGAGGAGGAAATCTTGAATGAAAGCGTGGGACTCAACAACAGACACACCATGAGTTCTGGAGGCGATGCGAAGCTCTTTGCGAGGGTATGTACCCAACAAGCTTTCCTAGTTCACATTTGGCTGGATTTCTCGGCGAGCTCGGTGCGGCTTTGCTTTGGCGCCTTTCCCCGCATCGACTTACCATATCATGCGCTGGTCGTGAACAATGCGATCCGAGGGCGCCGAGAGACTCTGCCTGTGCCCTTGCCTTTTGCGTGTTGATCTCGCCCTCTGCATTATTCGCTCCCTATTTCTCAAAATCACATTCACCATGTTCGGTGGATATCCAACTTATCTAGTGCTTCGCTCACACGGTTTGCAACACCCACAGGGCAAGGTCGCTGAGCTGCGACAAGAGCTCAACAGCGGCGGCAAGAAGGACAAGAATTACTCGGCCAAGAAGATCGCCCTGAAGAAGATTGTCGCCAATATGACCATGAGTAATAACGATATGGTTGCGCTCTTTCCAGATGTGATCGAGTGCATGAACCTGCCGAGCTTGGAGATCAAAAAAATGTATGTTGGGATCTCTGCGCAACTCACGTTCAGGTTATATGGCCTTTGAAAAAAGAGCAGACTCGCTGACTTCATATCATAGGTGCTTCCTCTTCTTGGTCAATTACTCCAGACTTAAACCCGAAGTTGCGATGAAGGCTTTGCCGATTCTGGTCGATGTGCGTGCGGAATGACCGATGCTCTTGGAACGAATCAATTTCTAACGTGTGCGCTCAGGACATGGACGATACAAATCCCCTTGTGCGCGCTCTTGCCCTCCGAACCATCTCATACGTCCACGTGCGTGAGTTTGTTGAAGCAACTTTTCAGCCATTGAAGCGGCTCATGCAAGACAACGACCCTTACGTACGGAAAACCGCTGCTTTCTGCGTCGCCAAGCTGTACGAACACGATAAGAAGACGGTAGAGAACTCAGATCTGATCGATCGACTCAATCGCATGCTCAAAGATGAGAACCCCACGGTCGTCTCGAGTGTCCTGGCTGCCTTGTGCGACATCTGGGGCCGCAGTGAATCAATTTCACTCACCATCGACTACGTCAGCGCTTCAAAGCTGGTATCAATTTTGCCCGACTGCTCCGAGTATGAGATGGTTCCCTCCAGATGTGAAGGCATATGCTAATATCTGATGAATAGGTGGGGTCAAAGTTACATCTTGGAGGCATTGATGTCCTACGTGCCGCAAGACACTGCTGAGGCGCTTTTGCTGGCTGAGCGAGTGGCACCTCGGCTGTCTCATCAGAACTCGGCCGTCGTTCTGACTGCCTGTCGAGTCATTCTCTACCTCATGAACTACATTGCCGACGAGAAACACATCTCCTCTCTTTGCCGCAAGCTATCACCACCTTTGGTCACGCTACTTTCGAAACCCCCTGAAATTCAGTATCTGGCTCTCCGAAATGCCATTCTCATCCTCCAGAAGCGGCCCGAGGTTCTTCGGAATGACATCAGGGTCTTCTTCTGTAACTACAATGACCCAATTTATGTCAAAGTGACCAAGCTGGAACTCATGTTTATGCTGACGACGGAAGAAAATATTTCCATTGTCCTCGCAGAGCTCCGAGAGTAAGTCCAAAACCCCTTTGTCATCTCTCCTGTGCTGAAATGACCATGAACCTCTAGATATGCGACTGAGATTGACGTGCACTTTGTCCGCAAAGCGGTGCGCGCCATCGGCAAGCTGGCCATCAAGATTGAATCAGCTGCCAAGCGGTGTATCGATACTCTGCTGGAGTTGGTGGATGCAAAGATTCCATACATTGTCCAGGAGGCGACAGTGGTGATTCGCAACATCTTCCGCAAATATCCCAACCAGTACGAAAGCATCATTAGCAACGTGATTCGCAACATTGACGATCTTGACGAGCCCGAGGCCAAAGCGGCCGTCATTTGGATCATTGGCCAGTATGCCGATCGCATCGAAAACTCGGACGCGCTACTGAAAGATTACCTGGCAACATTCCACGACGAGCCAATCGAAGTTCAGCTAGCTTTATTGACTGCAACGGTCAAGCTGTTCATTCAACGGCCAACCAAGGGCCAGCAGCTTGTTCCGCAGGTCCTCAAATGGTGCACCGAGGAGACCGACGATCCGGATCTTCGCGATCGAGGATATATGTACTGGCGCCTCCTGTCCACCGATCCAGCCACCGCGAAGCAAGTGGTCATGGGTCAGAAACCACCAATCACAGCTGAGAGCGAGAAGCTTGATCCTCGCACTTTGGAGGAACTCTGTCTCAATGTTGGTACATTGGCGACCGTTTACCTCAAGCCCATCCACCAAGTATTTCGTGCTGCGCGTCCTCGCCGACTGCAGCCCAGCCCAGCCCTGCAGCGCCCACCGCAGGAAGACGGCACAGCCGGCCTGCTCGAGTACAATCCTCCAACTGCCAATTTAGCGTCCAGCTCGACCAGCAATAGTGGTCTCGCGACAATTACCACGACAGGTAACCCCACCAGCCCGGTCTACCCTCCACCTCAGCCCGGTTTTGCCGTCGACCCCAACGCGACCGGAAGTGCAGCTGGCGCGGACGCTATCAACGCAGCTGATCAGTACTTTAATGGAATCGGCTCTCAGCAGATGGCAGCGATGCATTTGGGAGGGCGTGACGATGGAGGAGCAGGTGGTGGTGGTGCGCCACCGGCGCAGTTTGTCGTGACTCAGAATCAGCAGCAAGGATATCAGCCACAGTATGCCGGTGGTGCTGCGACGGGTGAGCTGCTACTACTGTGAGTGGCATCTGCTCCCAAAGGATCTTCATGAAGATCAATCTTGAACATCATAATTACATATCAATACGAGCCATCAACACCAAATGTCAATCCCACACACGTTAATGTCAAACATCAATGTAAAGCCAATGTCGAGTGTCAGTGTAAATCAGTCAGGTCTTGGTCAATATGGACGTAGATGCTCGGGGGCTGTAAGCCAGATAGGTGGATGGTGCAGCCCGGGCATGATGGCCTTTTATCTAGGATGAAACTCCTTTGAAAGGTTTGTTGCTACATGAATGACTGGAGGTTGATTAAATGGAGAGAAAAAAAAGGTGTGCATCAGCAAGACAATTAGCCCAGGGACGAGGCTGTTGGCAATTTTGTAGAATTTCAAAAATGTAATGGGACAAGCCAGGCTCGAACTGGCGACTTTACGATAACAGAGACAGAAGTTGTTCTTCAGTCGTACACTCTCCCAGCTGAGTTATTATCCCATTCCATGTTTGATTACACATTTTTTACAAATATATTCTTGAACTCTCTTACTCACTCGTGATTCCTCTACATTTTGTATTTAGTCGAGCCACCACATTCGAAAATGTCCGAGTTTGACTATCGAACCGGCTTGATTACGCTTCAATTTATTGAATTATACATTTTGCTTAATCATGCATTTGTGTAGTGATTGTATTCCATTCGTTATCAACAAACAGGTCCCAGATATTGTATTGGTGCATCTGGGTACATTCATTTTATTATATCTGGCTCGTATGCCAGGTGCGATTATGTCGGGTTAATGTCAGATTGCTTTCACCTTGTTGAGAATTAGACTGCTCAACATGATCTACGTTCAGTTATGACCGAGCATTTGCGTTTCAGCTATGCTTTTTTTACATCCGTAGGACCGTGCACTGCGCTCTACTTATTTATATATATTTCAAAAATTATTTATATATATTTCAAAAATCCTCAATGGACATGGATGCGCTGATAATGATCGATCGGTGGTTAGACTCCTTCGCCGAAAGTTCAGGTGACCAAGGACCTACCCAAATCGCAGACTGACTTTAGGTATGGCAACTACGAAGACCGGAAGTGGTAACGACTGATCGGCTTGTGAAATTTGACGATTGCGATTGCAATTTGAAGCGTTGTTAGGGTTGGGGCTCTAGAGCGTCAATATAGCGAAAGAAGTGCAGTGGCAGTAAAAATGGTTTGGGCTAGGGTAGCCGGCTAAGCCAGTTACTGCGGACATCATATTACGAAATGGCTGCAGAATTGCTATAGCTGTACCATGTTCCGTAGCTCGACCTCATTACAGCGCCTATCGACAAGAAACCAGAGACGGTAATAGTGGAGGATCCCTGTGAATAAGATTTGATATGCGATGCAAGATCTATGGAATCCACCCCAAAGGAATTGAAACCTGCAGTAGTCCAGGACAACCAAGGATGTCCGAATTTAATCCTCGTCCAATTTAGAAAGTCCACCGCGACTGCGTCGGATACGCTCGTCAAGACTATCCTCTTGCGCGCGTTGATGCACCTTGGATATGAATCGACCGCGGTCTGAGCGCTGCTTGTCGTCTGCCTCTTTCTCTTGTTCCTCCTTCGCAGTAATGTCCGCAAGGCGTTGACGTCGTTCACTCTCGAGATCATTCGCATTAGACTGCATCTCTGCAAGTTTGCGGAGACGCTCGGCTTCTTGAATCTTGGGATCTGGTCTGCTAAATCCGGTTTGGCCGGGAGGCAGGCCACGACTGCGATGGAAAGAATCACTGCGGTTGATGTGGTCTCGTCGGGGAGGCTCGCGACGGTCTTCGCTCGCATAGTCATGGCGTTTTGAGTCCCGGGTTGCGGGCGGTGATTGTCGACGTGGAGAGGATCTGCGTTGAGATCTCTCGTGATCCTGGTCATGATTGCGTCTTGATCCAGAGTCTCGATCGCCTGCACGGCTGGAATACGAATCTCTCCTCTCCTTGCGGTGAGAATATTCATCACGATCGCGGTCCTCTCGGAGTCGATCCTGGCGATGATCCCTATCCTCATGGCGACGATCCCTGTCCTCAACTCGACGTCTGTCATCCCTGCGGCGGTCACGATCATGATCGCGGTCACGCTCACTTCGATGCTTCCGGTGCGACCTCTCCGGGGAGGCAGGCGATCTTGAGCGATGGCGGCGGTCGCTACGGTGCGATCTGTGTCGACGATCATCTTCTCTGTCATCGCTGTATCGTCGGCGCTTCGAATCATGATCTCGGTGGCGATGATCCCGATCTCGATCACGACCACTTTCACCTTTGCGGCGCGCCTCTCTTTCCCTTCGCCGAGCGGCCTCCATGACAGCAGCTTCATACGCGGCTTGCTCTCTCTTCTTGACCTCGAGAAGTGGGTCGTTGAGAACCTTGGTCATGGTGTCACGCGCAGAGCCGACCGACGGACCAGCCGCCGCGTTGGCCCCAACCACGTCCGCACCCTTTTCAAGCTTCTGGTTGTCTGCATCATTCTTCAACAGGATACCGTCGATTCGTCGCTTGCCAAGAAGATATCCTTCCATCTCCTCCGAATAATGGCCTGTGGAGGTGGAAGGCGCCTGGTACATCCAGTCGACGCGTGATTGAGGCGCGGCTTTGCCCGAAGCTTCCTGAAGACGTTGCAGTTCTTGAATTTGACGTTCTTCTTCTCGCTCACGTCGAAGTTGTTCGACCTTTTTGCGCTCCTCCAGAGCGCGCTTCTCCTGTTGCCATACGCGCTCCTGATTGCGGAGCAGCGACGGATGCCATGATCTGCGACATTAGTCAGTAATGCGGCGCATAGCTTGCTTGAATGCTGGAGCAAGCAAAACACGAGAAGTCGTCCGAGGAGATAATTCCTTACTTCTTCAAATTAAGATCTCCACCCATTTTGTGCAATTTATTTGGGTAGCTTCGGCGGTGGGTGATTGAAAGATCGAGACGTCTCTGGACCCGAGCTTCTTTCGGGTGGCCACTGATACCGCAGATCACGACCTGGCTGATAACACGGTCACGTGGGTCTGGGTAAATGAGTAGTAAGGATGGGGTGAAGGGAGGTGTTTTGCCGCTTAATGAGCGATACTATTTAGTGTCAGTATATGGTGGCAAAAGATTGTGGATCAAACATGCAATGGGATAATAACTCAGCTGGGAGAGTGTACGACTGAAGAACAACTTCTGTCTCTGTTATCGTAAAGTCGCCAGTTCGAGCCTGGCTTGTCCCATTACATTTTTGCTTTTTCACAAAATTTCCTTTTTCAAACCCCATCCCTCATCTTATTTTCCAAGACCCTTCTTAACTTCATTATAACCCTGCGTGAGAGAGATTCATATCAACCTACATTGCCACAGTATAAACTACAATCTCTCTTCTCGGCTGCCCACCATGTCTTTTTACGTCGATAGATGACTCTTGCATGTTCGACCGTGGTTGATGCTTGACACGACATGGAGCCAACCCCCTCCTGCGCTGGAATGCCTATTCTCTATTTCATTCAAGGTACTATACGCCGTTGAATAAATCGATACCTCGCGGTAAGAGTCCGATTCCATTCCATTGACAGACTATCAATAACGACACATTGGACATGGACCGGTTCTGGAACCTGGAACCACAGTGTCGAACAATATCATTAGTTCCACTTATGCTATCCTATTCTCTAATTTCGAAAGCTGTAGAGTACTTTCGGCGATCTTGACTAGGTGCTCTATTGAGCACTAGCGTTTGATGGCCAGGAGAAGTTCATACGTCGCTTGTGTCTGAAAGAACGTAAGTGGGGTGTCTTTTTTGAAAGCTACTGCCAGTGGTCGAATACCAACTTGCCATCAGAATTTAGACTACTGTGAGCTAGTTTTACTCCTTTGGAACAGTTGAACTGAGGGTTGAATGGAGGGCTGGATCAAGTAAGGGTCCGACGGAGGCTTGGATAAAGGGTAGATGGATATTTGGATGAAGGCTCAGGGCCGAAATTCCCAAATGCTAAGGGGCCTTACGAGCATTCCTTCTGAGGAATTGCTTCGCTCGGTACTTAAAAAAAAAAAAGCTGCCATGGGAATCGGATGAGCAGGGGCTATCATCCCTTTCTCCGGACCGGTGATCTCTAGCTGAATTCCAGGTGGGAGATATCTTTCTTGGGGTCAAGTTGCACTAACATACAGCCTCTTATATCGTGTCAGAATGCATAAGTTGGCAATAGATACAAGGGAAAAGCAAAAAGACAAGGCGAAACAAGAGTGTCAAGGGAACTGGCAAGCAATGCTCCTACCGTCGAGGATTCATTGCACATATATCGGGGAGGACGTAAGAAGAATTTGAAATTAGCAATAGAGAGTGCACGCTTGCTCATTTTCCATCAGAAACAAGGCGTCCCAGGCGCTTCATAACAACATGAGCAGAAATCTCGCAAACGAAAAGACGGACAGGAGACGGGAGGGAAGTGATATTATCAGCACAGATCTGGTTCGCAGGGAGAGGTCGAGAGCATGCGCAATGTGAAAGACCCCTTGCAAAAACACATTTATAGGTCACGCGTGGGATGTCCAAACTAGGGCTCACGATTGGTCGTGCCGTTTCAAAAGATGCAGGACCAGGGGCAGTGATGTGTCAAGTTATCTTGCAGACTCCCAGCTGACCCAGCTGCGAGGCATCACGCGCCATACCTTGCACTCGCCACTGCGAAGGTCGTTAAGCTTGAAGCTCTCCATCTTCACCTTCTTGCTTTCACGTCCCTGCTCCCAAGCCCGGATCTTCTTTTTAGTACCATCCCAATCGACAACAATTCCTACATGGTCGGGCTTGCCAACCTCGGCACTGTACTTCTGGTGCATTGTGCCACGATGACCCTGGAATCGAGCATTGCGGAAGCTGACGATGTCACCAGCCCGAATCTCATCATTCTGTGACACCGATGCATTGGCGAGATTCGAATAGACCAAGGCTCCGTAGGCGCGAGTTCCAACGGGAAGAAGGACCCCAGACAGTGGTTTCAAAAGGTGCTGGATCAGTCCAAATGGAGTCCCATCGCCAACGGTCGAGCTCTGAACAGCATTGACAGCCTCCGAGATTCGGGTCCCGATCTGGAAATGGGCCTGCTCCAGTTGATCTTGGCGGGGTTGATGGGGAGGAGGTTCATGACGCTGTTCCAAAGCGGCATCTGCGGGATTCTTGCTATCGTACTGGACCGTCACCACTGTTTGCGAATAGTCCATGAACAGAACATAAACATCCTTTGAAATAGTAGTCGAGCCGCCTTGGTTCGGGACAGATGACTCCTCGATTTCGAACAGTACATCCTTGCGGTTCTGGAAGACCGGGGGAATCATGTTGGGCTGACTCCACCACAAGGAGCCCTCACCGAGATCAACATCGGTGGCGATGAAGCTTTGGTCAATCGACGGACGAGTTACATCCATGGATCGCCGCTGATTACGCATCAGATCCATCGATGCTCGTCCACTCCGAGCAGCAGAGGGGGAAGGCATAGGGGGAGCTTGCGACTGAGGGGGAGGAGGGGGTGGCGCCAAAGATGGTCGCTTTTCAAGAAGTGAGCTTGGCCGCTCGTGAACTGGACTTGTTACTGGAGATGCCTCGTATGCATTGCCGTAATCCCCAGTCGCAGCCTGCGGAGTCTGAAGAGGCGGAACCTCCGGACGCCCGCTCGGCGGTGCGGGAGGGTCAGGTAGCCCATGTTGAGGAGCAGAGTAGTTGAATGGATCGTATTCCTCATCTTCGGGGGTTACTCCGGTTCCACGGGGGGCGTCACGAGAAGGTGGGAGAGGAGGTGGTCCACGCGGCGTATCGATAGAGGCGCGGGCATTGCGCGGGGGTTGACTGGGTGGGGGAGGAGGGACGCCGCGAGGAGCAACAGTAGGAGGGAGTGGTGGAGGCAGACGAGATTCAGTAGGGCTTCGGGGCGAATAGGTAGAATGATCGTCGGTAATGGTGCCCTCGTCAATACTGGATTCCCGCTCATGGGCCTTCAAGGCATCCTTGTATTTGGCGCTTGATGCAATATCAGTGTCGTAATCCCCATCATACTCAGTAACTTCGCCTTCAGTATCATCACCGGCCTGTCTCGGCGCACTCGTGTGACTGTCAACAGTAGAACGTCGACGGAGCTGGCCAGGAGGAGGTGGAGGAGGCGCGCGGCCCTGTGATGGAGGCAATGGTGGATTTGTTGGGATCGGAGGTGGTGGGCGACTTGCTCTCTTTTCGGCGACCGAGGTCGCAGTTGATGGAGGGGACGCGTCATATGTCGAGGGACGACGAGCATCCACCCGATCGGGGAGCGCTGGAGCTGGGACTGCAGGCGTTTGGCCTGACTCATTCAGAGATAGGTTCCCCGCGTGGACGGAGAGTTCGTCATCGGACTCATCACCCGTGGAGGGCCTAGGTGGAGGAGGCGCCGGCCGGCCTGGAAACTGGTCAACTTCGGAGGCTTGGAAACCGGATATGAACTGTTCAGGGAAATTCACGAACCTGATGGAACTGAAGGCGGCGATCTGGGGGCTTCAGCGGGCACTGGAGGTGGTGGCACCGGGCGCGACTCTGGCAATGGAGGCACCGCAGCGGTGCGTTCTATTCGCATGTGGTCAGCGGGCCCGTGATTGCAGGAATATCGAGAGGGAGAAAGGGGTAATGTACCGGTAGATGGGACCGGGGGGGCCCTGTCGGTCGATCGACGTGACAGAGGGATATCACGTACGACATCCTCGACATCTGGCACCTCTCGTGGAGGATGCTGCTCTGAAACTGGTGTCGACCCATGCTCTTCCTCCTGCGTATCATCCTCCTTTTCTACAGTGGCAGGAATCATAGCACCCACGTTCATCCCAGGCAATGGGACAGGAGGAGCATGTAAAGGGGAGGTCGGCTCCGGCTCCACGAACCGTTTTTCAGATTCACCAGGAGTCTTGGGTTTGCGAGTTGCTGGTGGAGGTCCCATGCCTGGAAGACCACCTGGAGGACCGAAAAGTCCCATCATGCCCATGCCGCCACTCATCTTGGCCATTCGCGCGCGAAGTTCCATTCTGCGCCTGGTTTCTGGGTCGACTTCTTCTTCTTCCTCCTCCTCCTCATCCTCTGCCTCCACTGCATCCTCCTCAACATCTGCTTCTTCGCCTTGTTTCTCAACTGCATGGGTGGATTCCTTGCGAGATTGCTCCTCGTCCTCGGGCTTGCTTGCAGAAGTCTCTCCAGCATCTTCCGAGTCTGCCGCCGCAGAATAATCGGCATCATTTGACTCGCTTGCAATTTCCTCCGAGGGGGAGAGGGGAGCTGGCTGAGGCGGGGGTGCTCGGGCACGTACAGTTTCCACACTGGGATCGCGAGCCGTGCTCGCAGCGTCGGTGGGAGAGGGTGCCGAACCAAGTTCGGCTTCAGCGGATTCTGGTTGCGGCTCGACCGGTTTCTTAGGAGCCTTGGGCTTTTCCTTCTTCTGCGCTGCCTCGGCGTGGCGCTGGGACTGCTCCAACTGCTGCTTCTGCAGTAGCGCAATACGCTCCTTCAGGCTGGTCGGTTTTGGTTGGTCCTCAGACCCTTCTTCAGCGCTGGGCATGGACACCGAGGCAGACGGAGGCGGTCGGGCTTCCGAGACTGGCGGCTCACGCGCCAATTGCTCCTTGACATCGGGGTCTTCTTCTCTTCTGTATACCTTTGGCGCGGGCTCCCGCGGCGGAGGGACGAAGGAATCTTTGCTAGGGGGTGGAGCCACAAATTGTTTCTTGATGAACGAGGTGGACTGCTGGGAACCACCAGGTTTAAAGGGAGCAACTGGTGCGGCAGCAGACTGATTGAAGGCCGCAATTCGATCCTTGAAGGAAGACCCGGAGGGCTTATCCGCAACCGCAGGAGGTGGAGGCTTGGTGCTCTTAGCTACCGGAGGCGGCGGGGCCACTGAGGATGCAGCAGGAGCTGCGGTAGTCGCGGCCGGTTGTGAGGGAGGCTGATGCGATACATAGGACTCGGTGACCGAATTTGAAACCTCCCGGGGAGATTGAGGAGGTTCTGGCTGAGCCTGCTTGGGAGCTGGTACCTCAACCGGCGCGGAAGCGGGCTCCGCAATCTCGGGCTCGACCTGCGGCTGCCTTTCCGTTGCTGCGACTGGAGGTTCCGTAGGAGCAGGCTCAGCCTCCTTCTTCGGTCGGCTGGGCCGTGTTGGTCGTGGGGGTGCAGGAGGTTCATATTTCTCGACAAAGTTCTTGGGAAAGATGCCCTCCTGCTTGGTCCCCGCCCCATCTGTGTATTCACCGTAATACCAATCGTCATCCTCCACCGCCGTGACGGTCACGATTTGGCCGATGGGGAAGCTCAGGTCATCATCGTGGCCTGAAGCATATTCAAAGACCGCTCGGACCGTAAAAGGCGGGTTGGACATCTGGCCAGTAGATACCCAAGTTCGGAGGGGAACGGGTGAGGAAGCACCAGGATGCTCAACAAGCAAATGCGGGATCAACTAAGGGCCACGAGAGCTGTCCCAGGCCAAGAGGTTAGCGCAATCTACTCTGGGAAGATGCTGAACGTGGGCACTGATGCTTTGAGCTTGCATTCGCTCGTCAATGGTTGCCCGAGGCACGGAGGAAGACCCGAATGACGAAAGAGTTCTGGGGAGTGGAGGGGAGATGGGTGCCTAAGAGCGATGAGGGGGGGAGACGGCAAGAGGGGCTGTTGAACTCACCCGAGTCTACCACGAGGGAAAGGAAGGGATTCCACCAGAGAAATGGGACAGGAGGGTGGGAGAACATACACAAGCAACCGGTCGTCGCACAAAAGGACCGGATGGATGAAGTGGGAGATTGCGGGACGAGCAGGGTGAGAGAGTGAGGTGGGTGGTCGTCACCAGGCGGGATGAGGGAGACACGCAGAGCGGTTGGCTCCACTGGCGATCGGCGGCTGGTGTCCAGGCTAAAGTGCTCCAGCGACAGTACTCAAGAAGTGTCGAGAACAAGAATCTTGGGGAAAGTGCTCTCTCTCTCTCTCTCTTGCATCCAGATCCAAGTCGAGGTTCGCCAGGAATTTTGTGACAAGGATAAGGCAGATTTGAAACTACCCTGTCCTGCTGATCCACGGGATGAAACGGGAGTACTTTGATGTGGAGGAGTGTCGCTGTCAGGTTGCTGTGAAGTACTTGTCCATGACGCCCGTCATGGAACCACCCCAGCCCCTACCCGTGGAAATGACTTTACTCGTATTTTCTCGTTTGCGATTGTTGAAACTGTGAAACAAAAGAAACATATCACAGTTATAATGATAAAAGGTGCCCATGTTGCCCGTATGTCTGCTAATACCCATATAGACATGATGATCGAAAATCATGTATCTGACTGTTATCTATCAAATGCACGTCTACTCTCCTGCACATTCGTCCCGACGCTGCTACTATAATAGGCGGACACTCCTGTACGATGGATGTACTCACTGCTCAGCATTGTCAGACCTGGAGGTATAGAGGTAGGAATGCTCTAGATCGTGCTCACTGCCCAGTGCTACCTATGTACCTTCTGCGACTGCAGACCCGAAATGGTAGACTGACTGTAATAAGTGTTCTGGCAACAGGTGAGATCTGAACGAAGCTATCTAGGATGCACCCCCCGTATACTAGGGATTTCATGCACTGCTAGACTGCTAGCAAAGTAGGAAGTAATAATGCAGTTTTCTCTGCTAAGCAATGTTTCCAACTTACTAGTGTGACTTCCATCATGCTCTGGTCACCTCCATATGAATTGTTTCTGAAGGAAAAGTGACTTCAAGTATAGAACTCAGCAGAGCTGGGACGCTGCCGAGAAGCAGTGAAGCTTACATGTAGTACCCCGTCCTGATTCGAGTCTGTTCTGCTTGGCGACATCGTTTCCCCACGAGATTTGCCTCTTCCGCTTTGCGTACATTACCGACCGACCTTCGTCAAACTTCGAGGCCACAGGTTCCTTGAGCTTTTCTTTCTCTGTCTCTCTCTCACACACACACACTCATACATCGCTCTCTCGCCTCCCCTCTCTCTCTCACACCCCCACTGTCGGCTCCACTACTTTTGCAAGATCAAAAGGCCCAGAGAAAAATAAAAACGAAATTCAAGCCCCGAGGGACCTTTGATCTTAACCAGCAGTCTTCCTGTTGTGACCATATACCATGGCATCACAGCAACGATCCTCCACGTCCGCCCTCACGACTTCCCTTCCCTCCGCATACGCCGCCAACGCAGATCAACTCGTGAATCCGTCCCCTCTGCCCTCGGAGGAAGAGCAAGAAAAGTTCCTATCCGGCCGACCCCGCGCCACACCGCAACACTTAGGAATTGCCCTTCAGCATGCACATCAGATCCAAGCCCAAAAGGACACCGAAACGATGATTTTGGACCGGATCATTGAGCTTCTGGAGCTGCCTTCCTCTCCGAATGCCGATCCAGCAGCCCCGTCTCCCGCCGATGCAAAAGCCTTCAAATCTGCCATGACGATCTTTCGCGCCGGCGACTACGACAGCCTCATCATGGAACGCAACAATGAGGGAAATTGTGGCTACACACTCTGTCCCCGCGAACATCGCCCAGAACGAGGCAGAAATCAATTGTTTCAATTTAAATGGGGTGCAAAAGGCAGTGGTCCCGGTGGACGCGGTCGCAGCATGGACATTGTCCCGCGCGACAAATTACAGAAATGGTGCTCTGAGGACTGTGCCGAGAGAGCCTTGTTCATCCGCGTCCAACTCACTGAATCGCCCGTTTGGGAACGACGAGCGGGTGAAGGTCGCAGTGCAGCAATTGAACTCTTGGAAGAGGCTCGCGCCAAACGGCCCCGGCGCCGAACCGACGCCGCGCCGTCGGCGACATCGGTGGCGGCGGATCTAGGGAAAATGAAGATTCAGGACCCCCAGCGCGCACACGAGCTTGCTGTGGAGCGTGGAGACGCCAATTTGCCATATCGCGGAGGGCGCATGGATGTTCAGATCAAAGAGAACGAACGGAGTCATACTTCATCGGCAAGTGCACCTCAGTGGCGACCAGAGGACGCCAAGGGAGGCTCGATCGAGGGATATGTGCCCCAGGATCGACGGGACCACGACGAGATGGACCTGGATCACGGCGATTTGCTGGAGCAGATCTAGTGGGAACGGCGCATGAGCCGAGCATGGATTGTTGGCGTTTGGGGTTTTTTCTGTTTCCTACCCATTTAATACCCCTGGAGTATGACATTTAGCATACGTAACATGAATGGAAAGCAAGTTCTACGCAATCATCAGCTACAAAGTTGGCGCAACACATTCGAGTTACAATGTAACCGCAAATGTAGCCGCGACCGCAAGGAGAAGTCATGCCCCGTGGGGAAACATCCAAGATGTTCTGTGGAAACTACGTGTGCTGTCTCAGATGAACGAGTAGTTCTTCCCGAGAGCAAGCACGCGAGGGAGGACAAATATTTGGCAATCAAGCGTCATCTCCGTGAGGAGAATCAGCGACACCTTTGTCAACGGGAATCGTGGTTTTTCATTCCTCATCCGGAGTTGGCCTCCATATTAGCTAACAACATAATAGCCAGGGTCGGGGACACGCCAGGAGTCGGCCGAAGACAAGACTTTTGTGATATCCGAGGATTCGGCTCCGCAATTCGAATTTAGCGGGGACCGAAGCGGCGGGGGCGCTCAGCCTGCTGCTGCTGGGAGACGGTAACAACGTTGACCTTGAGGTTGTCGAACTATACAAGAACAGATCTGTTAGAAATGGGGATTTTTTTTTTCGAAGATTGTCGAGAGCCGAATTCAACTTACGCCGAGGGTCTTGAGGAGGTCCTTGGTGTCGGCATCAACGTCGAGCTGGCCGGACTCGGTCTGGGAAACATCCAGAGCGGAGACCTCAGGAACGTACTGATCCTTGCGCTCACGCTCCTCCTCCTGAAGCTTGAAGGAGATACCGCGAACGGGACCACGCTGAATGCGCTTCATCAGGTGGGTGGTGTAACCAGCGATCTATTGAGCGAAATCAAGTCAGAATGGCAACCTCCCTGGTATTTGCGTCGTTGGTTGTGCTTCTTCGTCGTACCTTGTTACGGAGACGCTTGGAGGCAATGATGGCGATCTCATCGCAGATACGCTTGTTGGTCTCGAAGTCGAGGGTGAGCTTGGGGTAGTAGCGCTCAATGATGACCTTGGCGGACCGCTTGACGGTCTTAGTACGGACGCGACCCATTTTGGCGGATGTTGTTGGCTGGACGGATGTTCAGTGACAAGAACTTGAGCCGTTGCCAATCTCAATCTCATTAGAGGCGTTTCGCTAATTCGTGTGCGGGTCCTTGCCCTAGTCTAGCCCTATGTTATCACGTGACAGCATGCGGTGCAGGTGGGTTCAGCTGCCATCGTCATGTGGTTTCGGTGGGTCACTGGCCCGGCGCTAATTGCCCAGACTCCGAAGTAGGTAGCGCGACATACAATCCATCAACGATCGCGATGTTCAATTTCATCCGAGTCAGAAACTGCCTGCAGTCCCATCTGAGTACAGCGATTAGCGTCCGACCATTCGTGGGACCAGTGAAAACCTCCAGGGCAATCAATGCTTTGTCACTCGGCAGTTTGAGGGTTGGAGTTTGGACTCACCACACTTGTAGAAAGGAAGTATGCCAGGCCTTGTCATGTTGAATGATGACGAGACTTTTTTTCAATCGTCTCTGAACCTAGAAGTGACCGTGCGCTGTCATTTATTGGCACATGTCACTTCTGGCCCACATAATTTCTAGTCATGAAGCTGGTCGAATTATGCAAACGAAAAAAAGTACGCAAGGACTGAAATGGGCTACTGATGCCGGCAAGGATCTTGGGAGTAAATACAATGGCTTATGTCACAAGTATGGAAGAGTCCTGAGACCTCGGCAAAAGAAATCTGGTCTAATCGTACAACGTTCTGCAATCTTACTTGCTACATCCCGAGCCGGTACATCACACGCTCTCATCCCTCTTTTGAGCACCCGCCCTGAGATCGTTCATGAGAAGGCGGGCAATGTCCTCTGTTCCCTTCATGGGCTGCCGGCCGGCCTGTGGCCGTTGTTGGTACCGAGGTCGGTCAAGACGGGGCACCATATTCGCATGGCGGTGGGCAACATCAGTGATGCTGGCAGGACCGGGCTTCTTGTAATCCTCAATCCCATAGGGAGCCTTGGAGGAAGCACCGGCACGGTAGGAAGAGAGCCCGATTCGACCCTCTGAGTCGACAGCGGCGCGAATCGGTGTGACCCAGTACTTGGCACCGCCGGGAATGGTCGCGTCGAAGAAGGTCAGGCCAGGTGGAGATCCTTGGTCCATGAATGTCATCGCATTCAGATCTTCAACGGCAATACCACCAATACCCGCAATGGCGCGAGACATGCGGCCGCGGAATCTGCCCTTCGGTCTCAGGATACGGGCCTCAACTGGACGTTGGTACGCCTGGGGCCCGTATTGAGGGTGATTATAGGTCAATGCATGAGATCTTGTGTAGGAAAGACCTGCAGAGGGATGCGTCTTGGGCGGTCCAGTCACAGCATACTCGGCTGCAGAAAGCTTGGTGGCCGGAGACTGGTAGTACTTGCGTCCGATGCGTTCACTCGGAACAGCCGGGGAGGATGGTAGGTCCAGCAAGTCGAAAACGACCGGGCCCAGCGAGAATGGATCTGTCCGCAGGGTCTTGATATATGTCTGGAACTCTTCGTCGGTCACTTGAGGTGGTCGCAGATTTTCCAAATCTTCGCCGTTGTCCTGCGCCTGCTTGCGGGCCTCCGCAGTTCGCTTTGCCACCAGTCGCTCACGAAGCTTTTGTAACAACTCTGGCTTCTTCCTGGTGATCTGACCCAGATAAGCGGCAAACTCCGCCTGGGTCATGCCTCCCAGCCAAGGGCCAGAATGACGGTACTGCTTCGCTCCTGGTTCCGCAAGACCACTGCTGGTCTCAGTGTTATCAACATGCGTCTCAAAAGGACTCTGGTGGCGGGGAACAATGCTTGTCGCGTAATTGACCTTAGCGGGCAAGGACATCGGCATGTGTAGCTCCTGAAACTTTTCAAGGGTCATGGTGTGATCGGCGGCAGATTCAAAGTCCGTGACATGTTCGTAGGTATCGAGAGCCAGAAGACGGACAACGGGTCTCGATGATTTTTCCGATGTTGACTTTGCAGGGAGAGGTCGTTTCAGCCCCCAATCGCCTCGAGCGAGCGTTTTCTGGGGCGTCACGATCGAGGCCCGGATCGGATGAGGGAGCGTTGCGGTTTCCGACTCGAACACTGCCCTGGACGATGGAGGGTCATGAGGAGGCTGTAAAGCTTGAGGAAGCGCGAAAAGACGCGACTTTCGCAGAAGGTTCGCCGTTGGCGACAGCCGAGCAGTCGCCATTTTGCTGAGTGCCTAATGAACCGGAGTCGTCAATGTATGCGTAAGAAAAGTTGACCGATGAGGCGGTAACAAGCCGGTACGGTGGCTCGCACCGACCATTGACGCAGCATCTTCCGTCCCTCAACCCCGAGTAGGTCGGAAACGAACTGTGACACCCCAGATGATTGAAGCCCTCTGTGATCATCTATTTGAGAAACCTGGCTTGTACCTCGATGAGATGGCTGTATTCCTTTGGGATGAGTTTCAGACCATGGTTACAACCTCCAGCATTCGGAGAGCCCTTGTCGCTAAGGGTTGGTCGAAAAAAACTGCACGGCAACATGCGAGAGAGCAAAATGCTGATTTACGAGATTATTATCTGCATAACTTGTCCGACTTCAAATCGTGCCACCTCACATATGTCGATGAATCTGGATGTGACAAACGCGTTAGGTTCAGACGGACAGGTTGGGCGCCACTTGGCAAGGCCCCTTTGCAAGTGACGCAACTCCACCGCGACTAGAGATACCAGATATTGCCAGCGTATGCACAGGATAGGATTGTTCTCTCGCGTGTCTTCCGCGGTGCTACGGATGCAACCGTATTCGAAGACTTTATAGCCTAGTTACTTCACTACTGCGGGAGATGGCCAGAACCTAAATCTGTCCTCGTTATAGATAACGCGTCCTTTCACCGGTCGGAGCGACTTGTAAAAATGTGTGAAGACGCAGGGGTGAAGCTAATCTATTTGCCACCGTACTCGCCAGACATAAACCCAATCGAAGGGTTTTTTGCTGAAATTAAGGGATTCATTCGGCGTAACTGGAATTACTACGAAAAGGACCCCGAGAGAGGATTTGCTGCCTTCCTTGAATGGTGTATCAGTGTGGTGGGGGCAAAGGAAGAGAGTGCTAAAGGCCATTTTCGACATGCAGGGTTGAAGATCGAACAAGTCTCAGGAAGTTATTGGCCCGAGCTAGGATCAAGTTTCACGAACAGTCAGCCTAACCTACTCATTAAACCACGGGTCATCGAGGATCTGCCTCGCTGATGCTCTTGCCGACGGTTCAAAACACAACAATCTTCCAATGATTTCTCCCAGCCTCGTTATATCCTCTCTTGTGAGACCAGGGGTCCGGCGTCCATCAAAATACACCTCTCCCAGCCATTCGTGCAGGTTGGGCCCGGAGCTTTCCGCGGTCACGTCCCCTTTATCCATAGTATCCCATATCTTTTGCCATCTTTTAGGCAGATCGTCACTCGCTATCTCTTGCATTTGACTAATAAGGATTGGGGTCGTTATTAGAAAGGTGTCAAAAGGTGGCTGGCCCGTGAAAAGTTCAAAGAGCTGTCATAGTTCTCAATTCAGTCATGTATAGCGTTGGGACTTCAGTCACTTCACGTACCATGCAGCCCATACTCCACAAGTCAACGTGATAATCAATTGGATCCTGGAATAGAACTTCGGGTGCCCGAACTGGTAAAGGTGTGTGCAGCGTGTGAGGAGCGGCATTACATAAAAATGATTCTCCGAAGTCAATTATTTTGATCGACTGAGTCGAGTTCCAAGAACGTGTTCGATATAAGGTAGGCTTCACGATATACTTCGGCACGCCGAGCTCGAGGTCTTTCCCATCGTGCCTCTGGACACGGCCTATTTCAGGTTTTCCTAAAATCTCAAAGAAAACGTCTTCGGTTACCTTATCTATGCAACGCATAGTAAAGGCCAAATTGCGGGTGTGCAAATCTACTTTAGGTGAGAATTGTACGGATTTTCCCTAAGTGAGTGAGTTACAGTACCTCCATGTCCAATATTTCGTTGGTGTAAATCATTAAGCCCGGCAAGACTTTGCTTGGCAATAATTTTGGCAAGCCCTCCAGGGAGTCTCCTACCGGTAAAATGGGCATCAATCACGTCCGGAATGTTTGGCCCCAAAAGCTCATAAACGAGGCATTTGTGAGATCCATTTGGGCCCGTTAGGTCGAAATCATCGAGCAACTGCACCACATGCGTCGAACTAGGGTGATAAGATGCCAATTCCCTCATGGTTTGGAGTTCTCGCGTCTCCCTATCATGTTCCTGTTCTGCAACGGAAATCTTCACAGCGACGTAAGTCTCTGTCCTGCAAGCGTATATTTTGATTAGCTAGGACTACCATCCGTTACACTTTGTATGTGCTACCTGTGATCTCTCGCCGCCCAAACTGTCGAGTAACCACCCCATCCTAATTTATGCAACACCTTATACCTTCCAGCTTTAAGGCATTCTCCTAAGGTGACTGGGTGGTAACCGCCTTGTCGGTAGCGATGAAGTGGCTCCGCTTCAATGGGGCAAATATAGGTAGGCTGATCCATCGGGCTCTTGTCGGCATTGGTAGACATGAACTTCTGGAAAATGCAAGAACTTCTCAAGGGAACAATACGTCTCGGTAGAAAGGATGCGATGTTCCTCATACTGGACCGATATTGTCGGTACAAATAATGTTGATATCGTCACGAGCTCAAAATAGGTGAATATGTCCCACGCGCCCTGGACGCGGATGACGTGGCAAGAATAACCAATCACATGATCTGAAAAGCAGTCTCAACTTTGAAACTGATCTTCAGTACAAGCTCCTTACCCCGGAACAAAACATCAGACCACATCACAAGCTGTTTCTCGATAGCGGTCTAAATGATGTCGGTATCGTCAAATCGTTTCGTCAGTTTGCGTTTGGTACGATCACTCATCAACACGGTGATGACAATATCATCAGCTGTCACCCGACGGTGGCGGCCAGTCTTCCGTCGAAGAACTTTCTCGAGCTTTTTCTCCAGGGATAATTGCCAGAAGGAGCTTGGGGCCAACGTAAGGTCTTCTTCCGTGTCCTGCGACACCTCCCGATTGTTGATTGTCACTCGCTACTCTATTCGGTAGTGAATACAGGTTGGCGGGTCCGCCTGGTAGGCTCTTCCTTCTTCCCATTCAGATAGCTGAATGAATCTGAGAGAATTAGGGCCAGGTCTACTTGTTCGCTCGATTCCAGTCTGAAGTACGCTAGACGGAGAGGGACTTGAGATAGATCGCGTGGCGTACGGGCTGCCGAATTATCCGGGTGTTGGAACGTATTCCCATGGTTGAGGCTCGGGAGAGTGAAGTGTGTCGTCGACATGAAACGGGCTCTGTGTCATCTCTAACAAGTATTCAGATTTATTTTCCGAGAGTGAAGTCGTAAGAGTGCGGAGGTATAACTGATTTCGAAAACTACTGTAAACGCCATGAGGCCTATGCCTATTGTCTAATGAAGTCCACGTCTATCCAGTACAGTGTCATCTTTCACATCTCTGAAACAAGAATCCCAGGCTGTATGTAGTTCCGAGGCAATATGAGAAGAATAACTAGCTTCACTCTATTGCTGTGCTAAGTTAAAAACTCGTGAAAGCTCAAGCACCATTTAAGACAGGTCATTGAGCTCCAGCATCCTGCACAGACTTAACTGTGTCTGCCACAGTCTCTTTGAAGGGTCTGTATGTCATGCCCAAAACCTCCTTCGAGCGCGTAGTGTCTATCTCGTATAGTTCGGATGGGAAGTCATTCGGGTAGTCTTTAGAGGGGAGCTTAGACTCCAGTTCCGGGTGGGTCTCGCGGACTGCCTCCACAAGGACCTTGTTGGAGAAGAACCCAGCAGCAACTAGGAACCTCTTACCGCCAGCCTCTGCAACCTCGATGGCGCGAATATGGGCCAGCGCGACGTCGCGCACGTCCACAAAGAGCCACATGCCTGTTGGAGGAATTTGCTCCTTAAACCGACCCTGGACGATGTCGCGCACACGCTGGTTGGATGTGTTAATGGCATCCAGCGAATTCAGGTAGCTGACGATTGGGCCAAGGACCAATGGAGGATTGATGGTGACAAGATCGAAGTTGGGCTTCTCCTTTTCCACGAAATCCCAGGCAGCCTTTTCCGCGAAGGTCTGAAATAGCATTCAAATCAGCGCACTGTTCCTCTTGAGAACGGAAACATGGAGGCATAGATGTACCTTGCTACCCCTGTATGTGTTTGCAGGGTTCATAGCCTCTTCCCATGTGACTGGATTCCATTCTTTCTCACTGTAGACCTTAGGATGTTTCTTCCCGTTGACGATGGCAGCGAACGATGAGGTGATGACAACTCGCTTGACAGTCGGGGCATGCGCCTTGATGGCTTTCAAAATCCCAGTGGTGCCCTTGATGGCAGGGTCGAGGAAATCCTTCACGGGATCCTGCACGTTGAAGTGGAATGGGGATGCCGTATGAAGGACGTAATCGAATGGAGGGTCGGACTTAACGGCCTTTTCTCAGTCCCCTTACATCAGTACTTTCACTGGCATAAACGGGTGATGGCTTGATGGTCGCTTGGTGACAGGGCTGACCTCATCGAAGGCACCATTTTGGGCTATGTCCTTGACAATCACATAGGAGAGCTTTTCCTTGGGCGTGTTCGGATGATTCTCAAGAATGCGATCCCCCTTTTCTTCCGAGCGTACAGTAAAAACGGTGTCAAATCTAGGCGATCATCATATAAGCATATCAAGCAACGGGCACTGAAGTGGAAGGGGTTCCATACCCCCGCTGCTGGAGATAGTCAACAACGTGAGCTGCGATAAAGCCACTGCCGCCTGCAAAACTCCTTAGCTTCATAACGTGACCCTTGAGGAGATTTGATCGCATATTACCTGTAACTAGAACCTTCACCATTTTGACAACAGTAGATGGAAAGTTCTCTGTATCTGTTAAAAGGGGGCTTGAGAATAAAGAAGAACAGATCTTGGTATGCAGTCAGTCTCCATCACCTTATATAGTTTTAGTTTCCAGGGTATGGGTGCCGTCATTAACCCCCACTCTCTACACCGCACGGGAAAAGGAATCAACATGGATGGAGTTAACCGGTCATGTCTGTCGGAGCTAGCGACATTGACTAGCACTAACAGCGCGTTACATCCGAAACGCTGACAACGACACCACCAGTTGATAAGGTTTGACTGGGCACCTTCTGGCTTTTTGTACTGACATGGACCGAGTACCCCCCCACATCCTGAAGAAGTGTTCTCCTTCGTGGAGGGTTGACAGATCGAGGACGGACAAGTTGTTCGAGGCAGTCCTGTGAAGTGGCTTCTAAGGATACCGTTTGGATATCATGCCCTCGACACTGGCTTAACATGGCCAATGGCGGAGGCTAAACCTACCAAGCGCTCCAGCTTAGATATGTAGATGTGGTGACCACCAACGCTGTGTATTGATACGACTTCGTATTTCAAGTGTAGCACGCCGAATTGAGCATGGTTTCCTAAGTAGCAGGTAGACGGGAATGTGCTTCGCCGACAAGCATAAAAATCTCAAAGTCAGAACAAGGAACATCGATGATTTTGAGGGAGCTTCGTTCGGGGCGATCGGCAATTTGCGCGCGCATTCTTCAGCAAGACAATAGTTTCGTCGAAAATCTTGCATCTAAATACGTATGTAGCTCAATTGTAGTGTCCAAATATAAACACCCAGAAACGTATATTGAGGAGCTTTCTTGGAAAGTCCTGAGGGCTACGCAGATGTGCTATGAGTGGAGCTCGAGCGATATTCTTTCATCCTGTACTGGTTTCATTCAAGGAACCCCCTCATTACCAACTTACAGCAGGTGCATGCATGTGATCTATCTAATCGACCTGGGCGATAAAAACGAGTGCGGCCAACAAAGCAACCAACCTACTCTTGACTCACTTAAACACCCCAGCGCTCAGACCCCTAGGAATTATGCCTACTGTCCTTACGAGAATGCAGGACCGACTGAACTTTTTGGAACTTACTACTAGTACTGCGAGTATTTTTAGAGGGGTGATGTTATCCCGCCCCATTTCATTAAATCAAGAGGCGAACTAAAGTAGAGGACCCGACAGCTTTGAGCCGTTTTATGGTCGGATTCGGATTCGAATTGACTTTTACATGTAGTACTGCACGTATGTAGGTGATTTTTCTCGAAAAATTCTAGGCGGATATGTACATCGTTAGACACAATCACGTGCTGTGACGCTCTCATGGTTTTGTTGACACCGCTTTTCTGCCTAACTAAGCTGCCACAACTTAAGCTTCAAGCCCGAAGTGAGTTCTCGTCAGACTTGAACCACCATGAGGTAAAATAGTCCCACAGAACGATGTTCCAACTTAACTGCAGATCATAAGTCATGCTAATGGGAAGGATTCGGATACAGCCACTATCTAGTACCGATTGAGGGGTTTTGCTATTTGTATAGCTTTGCTTCGTTCTGTCACAGTTTTGCGCGCGGGTCAGCATTCGGCAGAATTAAGCACGGCAGCCGCAATACGCATGAGCGGGGGCGGTGACATTCTGCCATCCCGTGCTCTATATAGGGTCAAATAATCTCTCTGTTACTGTCCTTCGGGACATTTGGTCAAATGAAAATATACAGAGAAGATTAGCATGGCCCCTGCACTAAGGATGACACGCTCAATCAAAGAGAAGCTACCAGTTTTTTTTTCATTACAGGAGCGTGGTTGAGATAGGAGCAGTGCATGAAGTTTCAGCTACCAGTGTTCGATTCGCGGCGAGGTCGCTATTTCCTTTTTCGCCTCCTTTTTTTTTTCTTCCCCCTCATAGCCACTGTCTGCGTGTCACCTCCATCAAAATATAACCCGACGGGTCTTTACTGCTTCGAGGTCTCCTCAAAGTGCACTCCTTCAACCTACATGCAAAAGGTGAAGACGTCGTAGATCACCGGGGGGCTACGCTGCCTCCGCATAAGGCACGTGTATTATGAGGCTGATATGAGTAACGGAAGGCCACTTCGACTTACCCACTGCTCTCACTGTTCAATCTCAGTCCCGTTGTGACCCCCCTCCTGTCTCCATGAGGATTGTTATTTCTGTAATGCTACTGTCCCATTAGACATAGTATTTATGCTCTTGGGCCCTACTCTATGAGAGATAACCGATTTTTGGTTCCATGAATTTCCATTGCTTCTCAGTGATGATTGCCTGATAGATACAGCAAGAACATGGACGAAAGAGGATGTTGGGTTTATTTTCGCTCGCCATGTTTAGTCCGCCTACCACTCTGTTCGTATACCGTGCCAAAATTAGAGCCACTTGGACATCAAGATCCAAGCACAAGCTAGCTATCGAATTCGCTGCCAACAAATTAGGGAGGTAACAGTCAGTGGCTGAGGTGCCAAGTGACACAAGAAGTGGCTGCCAGTTGACGAATTGGGCCGAGCCAAAAGTCTGGACAAACGCGCCCACGCCCGCCGTCCCCCCCCAGTCCGTGTGGTCTCGTGGTCTGTGCTCCCCGGCCTCGACCTGAGGTTCATCATACTCACCCGCAACCAACATTCACCTTTCCTTCTCCCGCAAAACCTACCATCTTTGCTCTGCAATCCCAAAGGCTGGCTTCCAATGTCCAGTCTGTGGGCTCGCTCGCAAACATGGCGCAAGCGAGTCCGATCAACGATGTGACCCAGCGTTTGTTCACAGACCTCAAGTCGAAGAATGACGACGTCAAGTCGCGAGCTGCGTTTGAGCTTCATGATTACGTCGTGGCAGTCTCTCGAGGTACGTTGCATGTGTCTTGATAGCTGAATGCGAGGAATGCCTATTGACCTGTTCATGCCTTCACCACTCACAGATTGGCCCTCGGAGAAGTTCAACGAGTACTACAATCTCGTCAGCCAGAGAATCGCGCAGCTAGTGGTCACAGGCAACGACGCCAGCGAGCGAGTTGGCGGTCTTCTAGCACTCGATCGGTTAATTGATTTCGATGGCGTTGACGCCGCCCAAAAGACTACTCGTTTTGCAAGCTACCTCCGCAGTGCCCTCCGAAGTAACGATAATGGTGTCCTGGTCTGCGCTGCCCGATCGTTAGGGCGGTTAGCGAAGCCTGGTGGCGCACTCACAGCAGAACTTGTTGAAAGTGAGATTCAATCTGCTCTGGAATGGCTTCAGTCAGAGCGACAAGAAAGCCGGCGGTTCGCTGCTGTTCTTGTCATTCGGGAACTGGCTAAGGGCTCCCCCACCTTGCTTTATGGATTTGTACCCCAAATTTTCGAGCTCGTCTGGGTTGCGCTCCGGGATCAAAGGGTACTCATCCGAGAGACAGCGGCGCAAGCGGTAGGAGAATGCTTCGAAATCATCGTCGCTCGAGATTCATCAGTCCGACAGTCCTGGTTTGCGAGGATCTACGAAGAAGCCTTACTTGGTCTCAAGTCTCACAATGTAGACTGGATCCACGGCTCCTTGTTGATTCTCATGGAGCTTTTCTTGAAGGGCACGATGTTTATGAAGGAACACTACAGGAATGCCTGCGAGATTGTGCTGCGGCTCAAGGACCACCGAGACACCAAGATTCGCACTCAAGTCGTCATCACAATTCCTATTCTAGCATCCTACGCACCTGCTGACTTTATCGAGTCATATCTCCACAAATCCATGGTCTACTTGCAGGCTCAACTCAAGAAGGAGAAGGAGAGAAATGCCGCATTCGTTGCTATTGGCAAGATTGCCAATGCAGTTGGACCAGCCATCAGTGGCTATCTTGACGGCATCATTATCCATATTCGCGAGGGGCTAGCGATGAAAGCGTAAGTGGCCCGGCGGGGGGTGAAAGGCTGTATTGATCACTGGCTGACCTCGAGCAGAAGGAATCGAGCAGGAATCGACGAAGCGCCTATGTTCGAGTGTATCAGCATGCTCTCTTTGGCAGTCGGACAGGTCCTCAACAGTCACATGGAGCAGCTTCTCGACGCCATTTTTGCCTGTGGTCTCAGCAAATCACTCACGCAGGCCTTGGTTGACATGGCCCACTACATTCCTCCCATCAAGCCCACAATCCAGGACAAACTACTAGATATGCTGAGCATCATATTGTGCGGCACACCATTTCGACCACTTGGATGTCCTGAGAATCGCCTTCCTCCGATGCCTGCATTTGCGAGAGACTTTGGTCCCCAGGAGAGCTACTCCGACTCCGAAATTGCACTCGCCCTACACACTCTTGGTAGCTTCGATTTCTCCGGGCACATTCTTAACGAGTTTGTGCGCGACGTTGCAATCAACTACGTGGAGAATGACAACCCCGAGATCCGGAAAGCCTCGGCCCTCACATGTTGTCAGCTCTTCGTTCATGACCCCATTATCAACCAAACAAGCGGTCACTCAATACAAGTCGTGAGTGAGGTCATTGACAAACTCTTGACCGTCGGAATTGGTGATCCGGACTCCGAGATTCGACGCACTGTGCTTTGGTCATTGGATCGAAAGTTCGACCGTCACTTGGCTCGCCCGGAGAACATTCGATGCTTGTTCTTAGCTGTGAATGACGAGGTGTTTGAGGTCAAGGAAGCGGCCATTTGTATCATTGGTCGCCTCTCAAGTGTCAATCCAGCCTATGTCTTCCCTCCATTGCGAAAGTTGCTGGTCAATTTGCTGACTGGGCTCGGGTTCGCCAACACGGCCCGTCAAAAAGAGGAAACCGCTCAGCTCATTAGCTTGTTTGTTTCAAACGCGACAAAGCTGATCAGGTCGTATGTGGACCCCATGGTTTCAGCTCTGCTACCCAAAACGACCGACAGCAATGCAGGCGTCGCCGCAACCACCCTCAAGGCAGTAGGAGAGCTCGCCAACGTGGGAGGGAATGAGATGAGAAGCTATCTGCCCCAAATCATGCCAATTATCCTGGAATCGCTACAAGATTTGTCTTCTCACACCAAGCGCGAGGCTGCATTGCGGACGCTGGGTCAACTGGCTGGCAATGCTGGGTATGTCATTGATCCATATCTCGAGTATCCAAATCTGCTTGATGTCTTGATCAACATCATCAAGACAGAGCAGACAGGATCCCTGCGCAAAGAGACCATCAAACTTGTGGGTGTCCTTGGTGCTCTTGATCCTTACAAATACCAGCAGATCAGCGATGTGGAGCCAGACGTTCACCACATCAACGAGGTTAAGAATCCGACAGATGTTGCGTTCATCATGCAGAGTCTTACCCCATCAAATGAGGAGTACTACCCCACAGTAGTGATTCACACGCTGCTGCATAACATTCTCAAAGAAAACTCTTTGGTACAATATCACTCCGCCGTGATTGATGCAATCGTCACCATATTCAAGACATTGGGCCTCAAGTGTGTTCCATTCTTGGGGCAAATCGTCCCTGCATTCATCGCTGTCATCAGAAGCTCGCCAGCTAGTCGCCTTGAATCATACTTCAACCAAATGGCTATCCTGGTCAACATTGTGCGTCAGCACATCCGTGCCTTTTTGCCCGAAATCATCGATGTCATTCGAGAGTTCTGGGATGCATCCTATCAAGTTCAAGGGACAATCCTGTCTCTTGTTGAGGCCATTTCTAGATCATTGGAAGGAGAATTCCGGAAATACCTTGCGAGATTAATACCCTTCATGTTGGACACTCTCGAGAAGGACACCACGCCCCGCCGGCAGCCATCAGAGAAAATTCTTCATGCCTTCCTTATCTTTGGGTCCAGTGGCGAGGAATACATGCACTTGATTATCCCTGCTATTGTGCGCCTGTATGAGCACCCACAAAATCCTCAGAGCATTCGCAAATCGGCCATCGATAGCTTGACAAAGCTCTCGCGGCAAGTCAACGTCTCCGACTTCGCCTCATTGATGGTTCACTCTCTTGCTAGGGTAGTTGCTAGTGGTGACCGTATCCTACGTCAGGCCGCCATGGACTGCATTTGTGCTCTGATATTTCAACTTGGCCAGGACTTTACCCACTTCATCCACTTGTTGAGCAAGGTTCTGAAGCAGAATCAGATCGCGCACGTCAACTACCAGATATTGGTGACAAAGCTTCAAAAAGGCGATCCACTCCCGCAAGACCTGAACCCCGAGGAAAATTACTCCTTCCCTTCGGATGACACCAATTTTGCAGAGATTGGACAGAAAAAAATTGTTGTCAATCAGCAGCATTTGAAGAACGCTTGGGACTCGTCGCAAAAATCCACGAGAGAGGACTGGCAGGAATGGATTCGCCGCTTCAGCGTCGAGCTCCTCAAGGAATCTCCCTCTCCGGCGTTGCGAGCTTGCGCCAGCCTGGCAGGTATCTACCAGCCCTTGGCGAGGGATCTCTTCAATGCCGCATTTGTATCATGCTGGACTGAGCTTTTTGACCAATACCAGGAAGAGTTGGTGCGCTCGATCGAGCGGGCTCTGATATCACCGAACATATCGCCAGAAATCTTGCAGATTCTTCTCAACCTAGCAGAATTCATGGAACACGATGACAAAGCTCTTCCGATTGACATTCGTACCCTTGGGAAATACGCTGCTAAGTGTCACGCCTTTGCGAAAGCTCTACATTACAAAGAACTTGAGTTCGAGCAAGATCAGAATTCTGGCGCCGTTGAGGCTTTGATTACGATCAACAACCAGTTACAACAGTCCGACGCCGCTATCGGCATACTTCGAAAAGCACAAGCATACCGCGACGTGGAGCTGAAGGAGACGTGGTTTGAAAAGCTGCAGCGCTGGGACGAAGCTCTCGCTGCTTACAAACGGCGCGAAAAGACCGACCCAGATTCATTCGGCATCACAATGGGAAAGATGCGCTGCTTACACGCTCTTGGTGAATGGAAGGTCCTCTCCGATCTCGCTCAAGAGAAATGGAACCAAGCGTCTTTGGAGCATCGCAGAGCTATTGCACCCCTGGCTGCAGCCGCGGCATGGGGTCGTGGTCAGTGGGAGCTGATGGACTCTTACTTGGGTGTCATGAAAGAGCAATCTCCTGATCGATCATTCTTTGGGGCAATCCTGGCCATTCATCGCAACCAGTTCGAGGAAGCAAACATGTACATTGAGAAAGCACGGAACGGGCTGGACACAGAACTTTCTGCTTTGCTCGGAGAGTCATACAATCGCGCGTATAATGTGGTTGTGCGTGTGCAGATGCTTGCTGAATTGGAGGAGATTATCACTTACAAACAACATGTTGGTGACCCTGAAAAGCAAGAAGCGATGCGGCAGACCTGGAACAAGCGTCTGCGGGGGTGCCAGCAAAATGTTGAGGTCTGGCAGCGTATGTTGAAGGTTCGGGCTTTGGTCACCGCGCCCCGCGAAAATCTCGACATGTCGATCAAATTTGCAAACCTCTGCCGCAAATCCAACCGGATGGGTTTGGCTGAAAGATCGCTGGCATCCTTGGAGATGGTCATCAGAGATGGCAACGGCACACGGGTGATTGTACCTCCAGAGGTCACATACGCCCGGCTGAAGTTTGGCTGGGCCAACGGTAATCAGCCTGAAGCTTTGGAGGAGCTCAAAAGATTTAATATGGAGCTTAGTGAGGATCTCACAAAGTTCAATAGCATCCTCGCCATCCAGAATGACAGTCACACCATGAACGGCGTCAATAGCCTCGCAGACCCTAGCCACCCAGACGCTATCAGTCTCCGAGAACGCATCGGAGATATTGGGAAAACCAAGAAACTTTTATCTAAGAGCTATTTGCGCCAAGGAGAATGGCAAAGAGCACTTCAAAGGGGCGAGTGGAACGCAGACAACGGCAGGGAGGTCCTTGATGCGTACTCGGCTGCTACACAGTACAACCGTGATTCTTACAAGGCATGGCACGCTTGGGCCCTCGCCAACTTTGAGGCAGTCCAGACTATGGAAAGTGAGGCCAAAAAAGCCAACAAGGATAAGAAGATCCCCGCCTTGCCTCCTTCCCAGGGACTGATCGACCATGTGATTCCTGCCATCCGCGGTTTCCTGAGGTCAATTGCTCTATCTTCTGCTTCTTCGCTCCAAGACACGTTACGATTACTCACCCTCTGGTTTGCCCACGGCGGAGACCATGAGGTCAACACAGTTGTGACCGAGGGCTTTTCGACTATTAACATTGATACTTGGCTTTCTGTTACACCTCAACTCATCGCCCGAATCAACCAGCCCAACATTAGAGTCCGTGGTGCGGTGCACAGGCTACTTGCGGAAGTCGGCAAGGCCCATCCCCAGGCTTTAGTCTACCCGTTGACTGTGGCCATGAAGTCCAACGTCGCGCGGCGCTCCCAGTCGGCAAGCAATATCATGGAAAGCATGCGCCAACACAGTGCCAAGCTCGTTGAACAGGCCGATATCGTTAGTCACGAATTGATCCGTGTTGCGGTGCTTTGGCATGAACTGTGGCATGAAGCGCTGGAGGAGGCCTCGCGGCTCTACTTCGGCGATCGCAATGTCGAGGGGATGTTTGCGACATTGGCACCCCTCCATGATATGCTCGATAAGGGCGCGGAGACCCTCAGGGAGGTTTCATTCGCCCAGGCCTTTGGACGGGATCTTGCCGAGGCCAAACATTACTGCATGCTGTATCGACAGACCGAGGAGATTGGGGATCTGAATCAAGCGTGGGATCTCTACTACACTGTGTTCCGCAAGATAAGCCGCCAGCTACCACAATTATCGGTCTTGGATCTCAAATACGTCTCTCCTCGCCTCAAGGATTGTTCAGCCTTGGATCTGGCTGTGCCTGGTACCTATCAAAGTGGTCGTCCCGTCATCTGTATTGTCAGCTTCGACCCAGTCCTACACGTCCTACAGACCAAAAAACGCCCTCGTCGGATGACCCTGACCGGAAGCAATGGGCAATCTTACATGTACTGTGTTAAGGGACACGAAGATATTCGACAAGACGAACGAGTTATGCAACTCTTCGGGTTGGTCAATACTCTTTTGGACAACGATAGCGAAAGCTTCAAGCGCCATCTTTCTGTTCAGCGTTTCCCCGCTATCCCGTTGTCACAGAGCTCTGGCCTTCTTGGATGGGTGTGTAATAGTGATACACTGCATGCTCTGATCAAAGAATACCGTGAAAGTCGTCGAATTCTTCTTAACATTGAACACAGAATCATGCTTCAGATGGCACCGGATTATGACAGCTTGACGCTGATGCAAAAGGTTGAAGTCTTTGGATACGCCATGGACAATACGACGGGCAAAGACCTTTATCGGGTACTGTGGCTCAAGAGCAAGAGCTCCGAAGCTTGGCTTGAGCGACGCACCAACTACACCCGATCCCTTGGTGTCATGTCGATGGTCGGATACATCCTTGGCCTCGGTGATCGTCACCCGTCGAACCTTCTCCTTGATCGGACCACTGGCCATGTCGTACACATTGATTTCGGTGATTGCTTTGAGGTGGCTATGCATCGCGAGAAATACCCTGAGCGGGTCCCCTTCCGCCTGACTCGTATGTTGACCTTCGCTATGGAAGTGAGCAACATTGAGGGAAGCTACCGTATCACCTGCGAGGCGGTCATGCGGGTTCTGAGGGAAAATAAGGACTCCCTCATGGCTGTGCTCGAAGCTGTAAGTCTTTCTAGTTCCTATCATCCTCCCCATTTTCTCTAGATATCCTTCATCATCTTCCGAGTGACCTCGAACGTTGACTGAGCTCATCTACCTAGTTTATCCACGACCCCTTGATCAATTGGCGCCTGGGAGCGCAAGAGTCTCCCGACCGCACTACTCTTACCGCAGAGCGCCGCCAGTCGCTGATTGAAGGTCTCAACTTTGAGCATGGCCTGCAATCCAACAGTGTCGCCCGTCCCCGACGTCCCTCTATTTTGGAGGGGGGCATCCTCGACGTTCAAGAGGGCGGCACCGAAGCTCGCGAGGCTCAAAATGCCCGTGCTCTGCAGGTCCTTGCCCGAGTCCGGGAGAAGCTGACCGGCACTGATTTCCGACACAATGGTGAGCTGAACATCAGCGACCAGGTGGATAAATTGCTCGCACAAGCTACCAGTGTTGAGAATATCTGTCAGCACTGGATTGGTTGGTGCAGTTTCTGGTAGAGGGTAGTATGATTCTCTTTATTCCTCCCGTTTCTGGAGCCCCTCTGGACCTGTGGGCTTTCCTCTTGATTTTCCTGAGGATTGCTGGTCTCTCCTCGACGTGTCATGATGATCTCCGTTATTTGACTTGTTCGTATTCCTCATTCACCTTGCGTTTATTTTTGAGCTGTGTTTAGAGTAATTCCCCTTTTTGTTCGCGCGAGGTTTCTTTTCTCTTCTGTTCACCTGAGCCGTGGGGACCGGGTCTTTCGTGGGTGGTGGTTTCTACCGCCTGTGCTCGATTCTCCATGGAGCCTTTGGATATTGTTTCTTTCCTGCTGTGTCTATGACCTGTAATGAATAGATTCATTTTTCTTTAAAAAAAACATGATTCTCTGGCAAAGGAATTGTAATAACCAGTGCATTTGGTTACGCTTGGGATGGCGACAGTTACCAGGCGATCTTCCGTAATGGACTCATTTCATGTGAAAGATCACGGATCTGGACCAAGATTATGTTGAGTTCCGTTGGAATCGTGGGGTGAAGGATTATACGACTCACCGATTGATGAGACTTCAACTGCAACCTCAGCTTTTCTCATTCCTCTAATCATATTTATTTGTCCTTGCTTTCACCCTACCTGTGTCGATCGTTGGGACTTGGCTGCCATGTACGCGAACGTTTACTTATGTTTTTTTCTTTTTCTTTTTTTTTTTCTCTCATGCCGAGGTCACTTTCGAGTCTCCACCCGATGAGGAGAAGCTGCTCCCCCCCCGGACTTCACGTTCCTCACAAGCTCGGGCCTCTCCTGACGACATCTTCTATTCCCACTCTCGACCTCTCTCTTTCGTATCTGCACTTTTTTTCAGACCATCCGATCATGGGCGACTGAAGCTGTTCATCTGTGCACTGTCAAAATGTCTGCCCCGGACGTATCCGCTACGACAGCTGCCCCCGCCCCCTGCCCAGATGACACACCGAATGTTCACCCGGTGGTTCGTGCCGCGCTGCGACTGAGCTTAAGCGCCAAAGAGTATCGGGCTCTTCACAGTCTGGTGGTGTCTCGTGCTCCAGGGGCAAAGAAAAAAATCATTTCACCCTCTCGCTATGATGCTATTGTGCACTCGAAAAATCGCCGCAATGAGGCCGCCGTGAGAACCTCGTTGCGGGTCTTCGTCGGTACTGGCGCTACCCTGAAATTGCTTGAGGCGATTGTCAGTCGAATTCGCGGAGGGACAGCGCAGTAAGTACATTCTTCCTTGCAATCTCAACGAGGGTGCCCTCTTGTG
>JAMAHA010000002.1:299668-361970 GCA_023626555.1 Penicillium sp. PF2412A
GCGAGAAGGGGGGGGGGGGGGGGGAGGGATCGCCCAGGAGAACCACCTCCAAATGCCTTTCAGGGTAGACTCCACGTATATGAAATGACAGACTAGGATATAACCTTTTGCATCTATTTCTCTTTTTTTCTTTCTTTCTTTTTTTTTTTTGATAGGCCCCGAAGAAAATAACCACTACCAAGCACGCATCCCGAACCAGACCATTTCCACGATTGAGATGACCCTATACTCCATAGTAGTCACACCTCATCCTGGTCTGAAAAAAAATTCAAAAGTAAACCATCACAACCCACTGTAAATTTCCAATATCATTCCTTTCAACCGAGGCCCATGGGATCTCAGATTCCCCAAGTGTATAATCACTACTAGCACAGATGGCGATAGCGGGACTCATTGACTCGGGAGTATTTACTAGGTAGCATTGGACGACGTGCGTCCAACATCTCAACTTCTCGAGTTCTGCGCATAGAGAGCGCTACTCTCGGTATAAATTCTCGGGGGTTACGTTTATCCTTGGACCGCTAGGCAGGTTACTACTGTCTGGGGAGAATGAGGGGGGCAGGATGGTACACTTTTGTGTGGGGGTGGAACTTGTTGGTGGGACGGTGTGTTCCTTGGTTTCATACATACATACACACACACACACACACAGAGAGAGAGAGAGAGAGAGAGAGAGAGAGAGAGAGAGAGAGAGAGAGAAGAGGAATCAAAATAATAGAGAGAATCCCCGTCTGATTTCTATGACTTTATAAGAGTCCAAGAGAAGAGCGTGGAGGGTGATAGTACAAGTTTCTGGCAGTCGAGAAGCTGGATCTCTTTTCTAGGATCAAAAGCGCAAGGATCTATTGTCAAACTTTTGTAATAAAATGACAAGACGCCCGTCTCTTTCTAGCCGGTCAATAGGCACAAATGAAGATCCGAATTGGAAGATGTACTTTTTTTTCGCGTGGGGGTATCAAATCTGTGGACTTTTGTTCTGGGGTGGAGAAGAGGACCAGAGAGTGGAAACGTCGAGGAGAAAAAGGCGAAGATAATTGATAGGAAGATGCCTCGAAAAAATTAGACAGGTTGAGCGCGCTAAGAAACACAGACACACACATAACGAGAACCGCAGCAAGGGGTATATTTGTCGAGGAGGGAAAAGAACGCGTTGAAAAAGATGAGCAAGACAGGTGATGGGGCAAAAAAGGGGAGTCGAAAAGGCAAAGGTCAGGACATGGGAAGGAGAGCTGAGATGTACAGGGACAAGGGTGATTGAGTATCATGCGTGAGGTGAGTCGGGATTCCACACTTCCGGTGGCTTGGCGACTGATTCCCTCGATGAGACTCGTCGATCATTGGGTGCCAAGCGTTCCGGGTCATAATGGAAGGGATCGGATTGTAGTCCAAAGGTGTGGACGCTGTTGAGGCCTTGGACAGAGATATCTTCCTGTCGATGCTGAGAGCTATCGTGGAAAGAGCCCGGAGGAGTATGGATGGCAGCAAGAAGACTGTTCAAGACGGTAAACTCCAGCAACAGCTTGATACTGTAGACCACGGGCTTGAAAGTGGTCTGGACATCAAAGTGATGGGTGAATTCGATGATGACGAGCGAGGCATCCAACAGCACCGCAATCACGTTGACCAGGACGACGTTGGCGATGACTCTTGTGCCGCGGCGGCCCTTGAGGGAGAGAACGGGTCGTAAAGAGGTGGTGGTTTCCCACACGTACAAGGCACTGATGATGGTTTCTTGGAGGGCAAAGCCAACGAGTTGGATGCGTTCGTAAATTTTGAACGGGTACACAAAGTCCGTGACTCCGTGATTGGCGCCCATGAAGAGGATGGTGGTCGGAATGTGAAGGATGCAGACATTGACCACAATCATGACGAGAACCCAGCGCCGGTAGCTTTCGTGCGTGGTGACGAGATGGAGTCGAGAATAGAGGACCACCGATTGGCCCGTGACCATGGCATACCAACCGAGACAGATGAGAAAAGTCATGGGGAAGCTGGGAGCGAGCGCGAAATAACGCAAAAAGGATGTGATTGCGTGTAAGAGGATGCCAAGCGTGGCAATGACCATGCTCCAAAAGTAGAGACCTCGATAGCGGCGAAAGGTGTGGAGGATGTAGAAGGAGATTTCCAGGACGTTCCAACAAGTGAGGGTCAACAGGCCAGCCATCACCATGGCCATGGCCCGAGACAATTCGACGGGTCCGGTTTCACCACCCATGTTGTCGAGGAATTGATCGACTTGAGGTCGATCGAAGGAGGTGAAGACGTGACGGGGGAAACGTGGACAGGAACGATGAGAGAAAAGAGATGTGGCGGATTTGTCGGCGTCGGGGTGTGCTTGAAGGACGATGTAATCATTTAGATTGCTGATCTTGGTATCACCTGGAAGTAGTGCAGATAGAGATAAAGATCAAGAGGGACGTTTCTACGACGGACTCGACGGACTCGACGGATTTGAGACTGTGATGCAGACGACAAGCTTGTGAGTTCATGATCTCCTGGCCATCGTGGCAGGTCTGGCAGCTGTCACTGAAAAGTCCATTTGGGGGGAGGTGAATGAAGATGGAGGAAGAAAGGAGAGAGAGTGTATGTGGCGGGGATGAGAAGTGAGTGAGGAGCCCGAGATCACCAGTCAGACCGAACGTCACGTCAATCTCAGTGAAAGAGACTCCGAGCCACGGTCGACTGGTCAAAGTAATCATCGGAAAGCCACGCAGGAGACCACACCCCCAAAGATACGGGGGCGCGACGGCCCAAGGATTTGGATGCGCACGCAGCTCCCGAGTGCTCGAGTGCTCGAGTGGAACCCCAGACGTTGGGAGTGGAGATGGTCCAGAATCCCGAGTTGGATCCCGTTCGAAAGAGTGGAAAGGATGTGGAATCGGAGAAGGGAGCGAGTGGAAAGTGGAAAGGGAGGGATCCACGCAATCATGAGATTTTGCCTTTTGCCCGTTTGGGCATGTCTGGTCGAGGTGCTGTTGGGCAGAAGAAGAACCACCGCGCTCGGAAGAACATTTCCATACGAATCAAGAATCACAACTCACGGAGAATGGCACACGGTGTAACAATGCTGGCCGACTGACTGATCCAAGGTCCTCATGATACACACCTCGTCTCTTCTTCCAAAGACTCTGCGATGCGTCCGAGGATGTATTGAGGGTTTTTGTATATGGAGATACTGCTCGACGCCCGGAAGAGGCAGAAAAGCAAACCGTTTCAGCTGCGTTGGGTTGCCTGATTCAAGCGATTTGGGATTCACTTGACATCCGGTGCTGGTGGAGGACGAGGACCCATTGACAAGTCCGTTCGGGGACTGAGTTTCAGCGAAAAGACTCTTGGCGTTTGATTATTCATTTTTACGCTTCAGTTTCTCTGTCTTTCCGATCTGACAGTCCTTTACAGATGATCACTTGCTTTTGGGGGGGGAACCGCGCGGAAAGAGAGTTCATCACTTTCGGACTGGGATCGATTCTCAGGAGAGCAACGAGATGAGTTCCTATTGGTACTGCGTGAGATGGCGTAGTGACGATCTACCGTCATGCACGCCTGGAGGTAGATTATCGTCTTGAAAAAAAAAAGAGAGAGAACTAGACTAGTTCAAATGATGCACTAGTGAACGGAGGAGGATACTCTGATTCAGCCGCGACCTGCCAGAGACTCCTAGGAATTCCCACTCCTTTATTTCGGCAAAACTTCGCTGGATTTCCACATCTCCCAGCTTCCTTTTTCGTCAACCTCGTTCTCTTTGTCTTTTTGCGACTGGTAAGACGGTAGTGCCTCTTTCCATTCCCACCAAGCAAGTCCCGTCCAGTGGCACTGTCTCAAGGGATCTCATGGGGTGAAAATTGGGGAAATGGAGTCACCACTCACTTTGCAGATTCTTGGCATTATGATCGTCAGGAAAAGTCTGAACGGGCAACGAGGTGCTATGACTATGACTATGACTATGAGGGACCCAGCGCGCTTCCGATTACCATAGTAGGAACCCAAAAAATAGAGATCGGGAGTCTTGACATCATCCATCGCCTCGACGAACCGGATGGCGGCCCGCCGTGGAACGGGGCGAACAACTGGCAAAGCTTCACGGACGAAACACGCGCCTGAGGGTTGGAGAGAAATGTTCACCTGTTTCGCCTCGTACTGTACTCGAAGGGGGTCTGATCATTGTCTATATGTGTCGTGGTCTCTTCTATTGTCTTGCTTTCTCCTTGGCTGATCCAATAGAGTCAAGCGCAAGGTCTCGGTCGGGACGAAATTAAAGTCGCTGGAAGCGATTCACATTGTGACGATCTTTCCACCAGAACGGGTCTCTTAGTGCTGGCACAGACTGACACCTCGTCAGCACGAGATGGATCAAAAAGGCCAACCCCCTCACCCACGCACCGACTGTCGAACAATCTTCTTGTCTTCTTTGATCTCATACGTGACGGTTGAAAATTCCAGCGTCTCGCATCCTTCCCCCCCCCCCAATCGAGGCTTCTCTGCTTTTGAATTTTTCTCGGTGACACAAACTACTTGGACATGAACCCCGGAAGCTCGACAGTCACCCGGACCTGCGCCCGAGCGCTCGTATATACACTCTAAATCATTGCAGTCAAGAATTGTTTTTTTATGTGGTTTTTTTTTTGTTTTTGATTTTTTTTTTTTTCTCTTTACAAGTTCAGCAGATCAGAGTGCCAAATGTTCCTGCCTACCAGAGTACCAGAGTCGGGAGAATTCCCCATTCCTAAAGATAATTCTATACACGAGACTCCCGGTACCTCGGCTCTCTTCCCCCCCGCTGTGTCTACATCCAGTCTGCAATGCAACCTTTCGTACTTGGACACAAAATTGAGCCGATGGACTTGCCCCCTAAGATTCCAAGTATCGCAGACTCGGCCTGGGCGCAAAAAAAGCACCGTAGAACCTCACTGGACCGTTCCCAATGACATTGTAGGTCAATACTGTAGTAATCTGCACCCGTGTCCCCCCATCAAAGGGCTCGTGCGCAGATCCAAGTGCAAACATGGGCCACACCGAAAGCCGAGAGAACTGGAGCCCTCCCCAACGGTGAGTAGAGAGACCTCCAAGGGCAGGAATACAAAGCACGGTCATGCATTTATCTTCAAGTCTCGAGCATAGAGTCGGGAGTTGCCGGCGTGGTATGGAACCCATCACCATCCGGACCCTTTCTTCTTCATCGAGCGCCAATGTGGTGAGGGGGTTGACGAGGAGAAAAATGGTTCAGAGTATGCAGTCTGGTCACGCAATCATCAGTTTGGGTTGATTGCAATGTCCAGTCCTTCTATGAGACAGATGATCTACCGTGCTGTGACCTCGGGAGCACTCAATCTCAAAAGGTCTTAAAGACTGGATGTCTCATTGGAAGCTTATCCCCTCTCTCCCCTCTCTCCCCCCCCCTGGCCCCTATGGCCCCTGGATGACACACAGGCGGGCTCTTTTAGCCTCACTTGGTCTAGCTCCTCCCTTTCTTTTTAAAGAAAAAGAAAAATACCCCTCCCCCGTGCGGCATGGATGCGAACAGTCTGGCTGGACAAACGGTCAGATTTTCAAGGATGGTGTAGTATGGCGCGTTTCATTACATCAGCAGCTATGGCGAACCTTCACGGGCAGAGAACGAGAGCGAGAGACAGAGACAGAGAAGAAAAAGAATGAAATAGCCTTTCGGTTAGCTTGCATTTGGTGAAATGTGCAAGCGAGCTTTTCAGGGGATGATCGACAATACATACAATGAGTGCAGTAGTTTGGACACATGGCTTCCACGCTAACTGGTTAGAAATCTATACCCTCGGAGGGGACCAACTACAGTACACAATGCTCATTGAGAAGGATTCTCGGAGTCTCTGATGAAGCGAGAAGAGGTGTTAGTATTATAAAGTGACTGCATCAATATAAAAGTACTCGAGGCAGTTGAAGTTTTGATATGAGCGATAAGAAGAGCAAAATACAATAGTCGTACTTGGGATTTGCAAGTCTCGAGCTCCATTTAAAAGATCTTTTTTCCATCTCCTCCCTCTCTTCAACAAGCCTCATCATGAACGACGAGCCTCTCACCAAGAAGATCACCTATATCACCCTCCCCCCGGTTCGGTCGGGTCCAGTTCTCGCCAATCTCAACATCTTCCCCCCCTGTTCACGTCTCCACTCTTCTATTCTATAATAGCACACACACACACACGGAGAGGAGAAAAAGGCACACCTATAGCAAGAACGTAGTGGCCACTTGGCAACCCACTCGACAAGGCAGCTACATACTAGAGTCGTAGATTGTACTTTTAGGTAAAAGGATCGACGAGGGGCTCCCGTGCCCACCTCCCAAAAGACACAGTTGGACTGGCGCCTCTAACCCACTCGGGCAGGTGAGACGGAAATCGACCCTTTGTATGATTTTGGACCGCAGCTTTTCCGCGCAGGGTTCGTGGGAGGGTCCTCACGTGAGACTATCAGTGTCAGTTCTACGGTGTAGAATTCCTGGCTTCCGAATTTAGCAGCTGGACGAGGCTCGATGGGAATTTCTTTTTTTTTTCCCTTTCCTTTTTTTCCCATGCCGCTCGTGTGTATGTACAATGTGCAGGTGGTGCGGGCTGGCTCTGCGGTCGGCTTCATTTCGGAAGAATTCGAATGAAAGAGTGGAGAAGGACCGGGAGTAGGGACTTGGTCTTGTACAGTAGGCCTAGGGAGAGCTTTGACGTAGTAGTGGGTGCTTTCTGTTTTTTTTTCTTGGAGGGTAGGTTTCAAGAGGGAACTGATGAACAGGACTCACTAGAGTCATTACGGTAGTATTCACACTAGTACTTAGGACTCGTTGGAATCGGTAAGAGTCCTGGCTGGGTCTGTAGTTCTGTACTATCAAGTATAGCCTCGGAATCATTGGATCTTCCCTCCACCTCATGCGAAATATAAGACAACTGGGAATGATCCAGTGGGGGCGGTAGACTGGGCAAGGAGTCTATTTCAAGGAAAGATGGGGGAGTTTGCTAGCTCACGGCTGACGGAGGTCTCAAGTCGGATGTGATGGACATTGGAGAACGGGTATCAAGATCTTGGCTTGATCTTCTTGCCGCTTCTGTTTTCAGTCGGACTCTAGACACATCGGGGAAATCGTATCAAATGGCTTCTGAAAGACAGTCTCTTTGTGAGAGGACTCAAGGTGGTCAAAGTATGTACAGGCGCTTGCATGATATAAGGCTTCCCAAAAAAAAATGGTCGAGTCATTAGAGAGTCAGAAAAAAAAAAGAGACAAATGCATCAAAATCGTATCAACCCAAAAAGAATGCAAAAATGGGAATCTTGTGAAACAGAACCAGGTCAAATCATCACGATTGGTCTAGGAAGGACCGATGAAAAGAATAAAAAAAAAACACAAGACACACGTAAAAGAAGAGGAGCATCAATGTATCGTCTAAATCATCTTTTTGAGGGCCCGGGATGGAGAAAGAGTTCTACCAGCGGACAACCTTGTTGGGAAAGAACTCATCGATGAGTTCCAGATAGTAAGGCTTCAACTCCTCGGCACTGGGGACATCGTCGCTCTTGCTGTACAGGTCATAAGGGTTGAAGGCCTTGACCGCACGAAGCATCTCTTGGTCATGATCATTCATCAGCTCATGGTAGGCGCCCGCATTGTGCCAAGGGTAGAAGGAGTGATAGCGAATCATGGCAAGAGCCTCGTCGGGGAGTGTAGACTGCTCCTTGGCAATGTGATAGAGGTATTCATCGTGGCCCCAGGAGAGCATGACCTGGTCCAGCCCACAGCCGGGACTGTAGATGCCAAACTTGGTGTCGTAGATGGAATGGCCAAAGTCCTCGTTATCCCGGAAAGACTCTCGACCATAGATGATCCGCTCGTCAAAGGCACAACCAACGGGGAAAGTGTCGCCCACAACGTCCCACTGCCCCTGCGCATCGAAGAAGAAGAGCAATTTACCCAGGTCGTGGATCAGCCCGGTCAATTGCATCCAGCGAGGCTTGCCATCGCGACGAATGGCCTCGGCCGACTGCAGCAGGTGTTCAATCTGGGAGAGACTGGTGTCGGGGTCGGACTCGTCGATGAGGGTGTTGAGCTTCTCCATGGCCTCCCAGACGGTCATTTCCGCCCGGGTCTTGCTGTGGAAATCGTGGCGAGCCTTGAGGTTGTAGGCCACGCTTTGCTTGGTGTGTTGCTCCTTGTAGAAATTCTTGACACGGTCACAGGCGTCCTCATATTGACGGAAAGTGGTCTTGTCCTTGGCCTTGTCGAACTCGGACTCGTCGTACAGACCCTTCTCCGGCTGTGACGTGAGGGTGCTCTTGAGGACGTTGACTTGGTCGATAGCATCAGACAATTCCTCCAGGGCCTGCCCATCTCGTTGCTTGTTGAAGATGGGAGCGGCTGGGGTGTCAGCTGCAATAGCGACGGGTGCCATTGTGAGAGATGCTGTTTGAGGATGTGTGGTTGAAAGTAATCCAGTCGAGAGTTTCCGTATTCAACTCGATTCGTATAATGCAACGGCGGCCCAATGGAGTTTCACTGTCAGTGTCTTCTCTTCACGGTACAATCTGCAGTGGCGGAATGAAAAGATTGGTGTGTTGGAGTTATGATTTCTTGAGATCCTCGAAGGCGTCTGATCCATATATACGTCCAGTCAGCCCTGGGTTCCACGACCGACCAGGCGCCTGGCCAACCCGCATCTCGATTTCCGATGCGGAGAGCAGCATGTCTCTGATGGAGTGGTCTGCGGATTGTGCGGATTGTGCGGTCTTGCGATCAGACCCAGCACAACCCTATCATGATTTGTAGTGTGGACTGGTATCGAGCAGCATCGTGGAGCTCCCAGCAGGACCAGCACGGATTCCAGAATCCGACCCGAGAATCTCTGGATTTAGCCCCGTCGGCGTCCCAGGGCTGCAGGGGGCGAGGATGGACGCCGGCGTGGCAGTGATTGGATGGTGGCAGTCCTTGGAGTGGAGAGCAGATCGAAGAGAACTTCCAGTCAAGACCTTTTTTCCGGCACGGTGTCTCCTTAGTCAGCCCGCATGGTCATATGTCACGTGGCTCACGCTGGATTTCGGTTTCCGGCGGCGTGACTTTGGTGACTTTGTATGGGCCCTGGACGTCTGTTGAGGAATCAAAGATTTATCCTGGTAGCCAGCCGGATTCTAGAGTCGTCAATCCATTCCCGGAGGGATTTTGAGTTCCTCACAGATACTCATATCGGCATAGTTCGATGGCTGATTCATTCCAGCCACGTCTCAAGTATACGTCATGCGTCGTCAACACCTTTGCCAGAGCATCATGGCGGCTATAGAATGTGGTCTGTCCTCTTCTCGTGGGCCGGTGCTCGGTTGATCTCCGGTTGAACGTCCTCCGAATGGCGCCTGTCCAGTTGACTGTCCCCTCCAACAGTCTCTGCGCTGTGTAGTCATTATTTGGACTCGTTGCCATACTCAGTCTCAGCGTGATTGCAATGATCACTCTCCATGTCCCTTTGACTCGTCTCAAAGGCCATGCCGTTGTTCAGACTGCAGTCACTGCACTCTAGTCGGTACAAACACACCGAGCCGACGATGCGGGGCACCTGCGTCATCGTGCTTGTGCCTGATCTCATTTCTCGAGACTGTCTCTCCCACGACTGTTCTCGTTCACAATGTGCACCCGCAAAAAGAAAAAAAAAAAGATAGAAGACATACGAGACGATACCAATTGAGAAACAAAACCACTCAACTTTCCCATGTACCGGTAGCATGAAGGGTCACACGGGACAGTCAAGTACAGAATGTGTAGTGCCCCTCACCCCCACGCGGGGAAGAGACCCAATCCACAGCCTGTCAGGTCGCCGGTCGGGGTATCTTTATATCGAGCGAGCCAAAAACAGAAAGACCGAATGCCCCTCCTTTTGGTCGACAGATCGGACGGCCCTTTTCTCCAGCCCCGAGTCGTGGGGGTCTTTTGGCCCCGCGTAGCCTGTTTCTTGACACGAATCACATCACACACATTGACCGAGTACCTCGACTTGCTTCGTACTTCACTTTTCCTCTTACTCCAAAAAACACTCTCCCTCCTTCAAACATACTTCAACTCCCCATCCAACACATACCAAAAACACAATGGCTGCCGCAGACGTCCGCTTCAAATTAAACACTGGCGCCGAGATCCCCGCGCTGGGCCTGGGTACATGGCAGTCCGCCCCCGGTGAGGTCGCTCGCGCGGTCTACCACGCCATCAAGGTCGGATATCGTCACATTGACGGAGCCATGTGCTACGGTAACGAGAACGAGGTCGGCCAAGGAATCAAGCAGGCGATTGACGAGGGTATCGTCACGCGCGAGGACCTCTTCGTGACCACCAAGCTGTGGTGCACCTATCACGCTCGTGTCCAGGAGGGATTGGACGAGTCTCTTCAGAACCTGGGCCTTGACTATGTGGACTTGTATCTGATGCACTGGCCCTTGGCCATGAACCCGAATGGTACGTGGACCTCCTTTCGCGAATGCCCTTGTGCCCTTGTGAAAACTCCAACACTCTCACTGACGGGTCCGAAACTGTGATACCAATCGTAATTGAAACGATTCTGACACCTCATTCTGCCTTATTTTTGGGGACTTTTGACAGGAAACCACCCCATGTTCCCCAAGCTTGAAGACGGCTCGCGAGACATTGTCCACGACCATAGCCACGTCACCACCTGGAAGAGCATGGAGAAGCTCGTCGGCTCCGGCAAAGTGCGCGCCATCGGCGTCTCCAACTACAGCGTCAAGTATCTCGAGGAACTCCTGCCCCAAGCTACCGTTGTCCCCGCCGCCAACCAGATCGAGAACCACCCGTCCCTGCCCCAGCAGGAGATTGTCGACTTCTGCAAGCAAAAGGGAATCCACATCACCGCGTACAGCCCCCTCGGCAGCACGGGTAACGTCTTGTTCAAAGCCAAGCCCATCGTCGAGGTTTCGGAGAAGCGTGGCGTCTCCCCGGCTTCTATTTTGTTGAGCTGGCACAGTAAGATGATCATTCCTCCCCCTGTTGCTCCTCCATTTCTCTCCTTTTCCACTCCCCAGCAGCACAATCGCTTCCTCAAACTCAGACTGATTCCTTCTCTTCTCCAACCATAGTTGCCCGAGGATCCTCCGTCCTGGCCAAGTCCGTCAACCCCGATCGTATCGAGGCCAACCGCAAGGACCTGATCCACCTGGACTCGGAAGACATGGCCACCATTCAAAAGTACATTGACGAGTTGGCCGCCACCAACTCCTTCCAGCGTCTTGTCTTCCCTCCCTTTGGCAAGACCTTTGGATTCCCCGACAAGGAGTAAAGTTCTCTGCATACAACGCAAAGCCTGGACTTTTAGACTTGGAGACAGAGAGGGAGAGGGAGAAAAGAAAACGAATGGGACGTTTGGATTTCCCTTGTTTTTTTGTTTTATTTTTATCATACTTAGACACCGGTCTTGTGGGGGATTACTTCAGTAAGCTAAAAGCGATCACCCGTTACCGCCGTTTCAAGAGAACATGAGTGTAATTGATGATACCAATGGAATGAGATATACGATTGTGCTTGACTTGTCGTGGCGAAACGCTAGATCAAGACTCCTTCCCATATCTTTCGAGCAAAAGCGAGAAAATCATAGATACGATGGTGGCTTCACAAATCAAAGTCCTCTCTTCAGTTACGATATCTACGAAAAACTCTACGAGTAACTCTGCGCAAGATTCAATCAAAAGGACCTGGATTGTTCACAGGTTCTCCAGAGACCCGTGCACTCGTGATACTATTGTACATGTTTATGAGAAATCAGAGAAAAAAAAAATCAAAAAATCAAGAAATCGGGAAAAGCAGAAGAAGCAAATCCTGTGAGACGCCAGACTCTTTCCGCATATCCGCATATCGTCTGATCGTATTCATCGTGGTCTCATAATCGTCGGTGGAGGTGATGATGACTTTGAACATCCCGTCCACGTTTCTCATTCGTTATTCGTACAATTCATGGCTGGCAAGATCTTGAGTCGAAAGACCCAGGAAAGAGAAGGGAGGAAAAGAGGTGAAAGAGGTGTGAGATAGAGACCATCTCTGAGGGTTAGATGGTATGGACGGTCCAGAGGGGGGCGTCATTGTCCCATGTAAGGTGGCTATCGGCAGAGGGGGTGGCAGAAGGAAGAGAAGAAGAAGAGGAAGAGCCAGATTCCTGGTTTTGGAGGTAAGGGGTCCGCATATGTTCACCATCGTTGTTGGCCGTATTTCTGACGTCGTTGCTGCCCCCAGCTTCAGCAGTGTTTGTGCTGGTCGGTCCCGCATGGTCGGTTGTGTTTAGAGGAGTCATCAGGTGAGCAAAGGGCACTGTATGTCCGACTCGAACTCGGCCGGGCGCAGGACGCTCAATCCATTCGCGATTGACCCAGGAGCCGTTGTAATTCATAAACTCCTGGTGTCCCAGCTCTTCCCAGGTATCAGGATGGACCCGGGAATGTCTACGGTGAATGGCCACGCGCAGTGCATGCAAACGGCGTTCTTCGCGTACGTCCATCACCTCCTCAAGAAGCTCGTTGGTCAGATTGCCTTGGGTGTTCATAAAGGTGGTCAAACTCCGGAGAACACGATATGGGAGAGTGATCAACATAGCCGAGGGAACGAGAATGGCAGGATCGGTAGGACGAAGGTCTGTGTAGGAAGGCATGCTGCCGAATTGAATCTCCTCAAGACGGAAGTTGGTACAAAAGGAGCTTGGAAGAGTGTGTAGAGAAGCAGGAATGCGATTCGGAGTGAAGCGTGCCTGGGCGCGATGATAAAGCTTGAAGCTTGGGGTGATGGCGCCAGAGATGAACCGGAATGCGGCTGTTTGAGCCCGTTCGGCCTGCACATGTCGGAAGTCGTGGAAGTGGTCAATTTCAACAGGTGGGAAAGTGGGCACTTGGTAGCCATGGGGGAAAGACGACCAGGAGCCGGCGAAAGTCATGGGAGTGAAAGACACATCAGGACAGGTGACCATGTAGCTGGCCGGATTGATGCCAAAATTGAGAATGACCTCGGCAGTCTCCCAGGAAAGGTGGCTGATGGCCAGATCGATACCGCGTTTGGTGATCTCGTGGCGGGCAAGGAAAGCACCGGAAGCAGCGTAGCAGAGGGCAAAGTCGACCATTGCGCGCTCCAACGAGAATGAAGGCGAGGTTTCGCTTTCCGAGATTCCTAGACCTTGCAAGGTCACCATGCGAAGGGTCTCGTTGTTCACCAAAGGGTGGCCGTACAGGGTACGAAGGGCCATGGCGAACGCGACGGAGGAGGAGAATGAGGCGCCAGTGAGCGCTCGGATGCAGTCAACTAGTCCTTGGTAGTGTCTCTGAGCAGCCATCACGCTGTGCAGGAACGGACTTGCTGCGATGATCGCCTTGTGCAGGGGGTAGGCGACCGGAGCCCACTGGGAGACGGGACTCAACAGGAGCTGCATGTCCGCAAACTCAGGGTTGCCGAACAGCGACTTGACGTGCTCGGTCTGGAAGGCCAGGGGACCAGCGGTTTCAGCCTGATTGGCGTGAATGGACTTCTCACTGGCCATGGCGGAAGAGCCCTGAGCTCGGGTCTCGGCGGCAGTCTCGGCGTCGGACGCGGAGTGAATCATCTCAGCGTCGAAGTACAGGCTGGGTGATTGAAGGTCAGCCTGGCTGAAGCAAGCCTCGTTGACAGACAGTGCGCCCTCGTGATTGATGAGGGGCTCACTAGAAGGCTCGCCCAAGCTTGACTCGGGACTCGCTGACTGGGACACGCGACTTGCCTCTTCGTGCAAGGCAGCCGGAACAACAGACTGTTGGGGGGCGGCATCGGGAACCACCAAGGGAGGGACGGGGTAGAACCAGCACTCAGCTGCGGCATGAGTGCAACAGCAGGTGTGGCGGCGACTGCTCGGGTTGTTGTGGCAGCCACAGGCAGGCAAGAAGCTGCACAAAGAGATCGGTTGGGCCCAGGAAGCACCAGCATTGACGTCAAACGAGGGTTGACCAGACCCGGCGTTGTGGTCATCTTCCTGCGAGCGCTGAGCGGACACCGATTGACCTTGCATCGGCGTTTGAAAGCTACTGCTCTCACTCATTTGACGAGAGTGAGCGGTAGCACCACCATCGGGCGTGGTGGTCTCGAGCAAGGCGGCCTCTTGACCAGCCTCCTCGTCCTCCTTCTCCTCCATCTGAGCCAGCTTGTGCTGGCGCCACGAGCCTGTATCCACGATACACGGCCCAACGTTCTCCATCTTAGGAGGAGACACCTCCAGAGAGATGCCTGACTCCAAATCAGGCGACGCCAGGACCGCGCTTTGAGGCTCCGTGGATACCTCGGGAAGGGCTGTGCCGACTGGCTCAGCATTGCGTACACCCTTCTTCTTCCCAGTCCGCTTGGACTTCTTCTTCTTGTTGTTGCGGCGGCCTTCTGGAGCGGTGGCCTGGCCCGCGGGGGAAGCGACGGGAGAAAGGGTGCGGACAATGTCGGTGTCCGGCTTGTCGGGGGTCTCGGGGCGGGAGCCGGAGACCCGGTTGGCAACTACCGAGTTGCCCATCTTGCGCGCCTTTCTGTTCTTCTTTCTTTGCCGGGCGCTTCGGCAACGAACCCGTTTCGGGGGCTCGAGGGAGGGGACGGCGACGTCGAGAGAAGACGACGCAGAAAGGGCAGGGCCTGTGTGCAATGTTGATTAGTGGATGTAAGGTGAGAAGCATGATATGATATTGACTTACTCTGACCACGGGTCTCAGGGGCAGAGACCGGGGCAGGGACAGGGGCAGAGATCTCGGTAGTCGAGACGATGTGATCTGAAAAGACACGCATTAGCGAGTGTCGTCTGAGAGTTGAAAAGTGAGATGAACATACCTGGCTCAACGACCTCTTTTGCCAAAGGTCGAGGAACCCAAGAGGGAGTCTCGTCTGCGGGACCCAGAAAATGGTCGGTAGGGTCCTCAGAGGCAACAGAGGCTTCGGTCGTCACGTCTTTCTCTTTTGAGCCGTTGGCGTCGTTGCCCTCGGTTTCTGCGGGGACCTCGACGTGACTGGGACTAGGAAGGAAGCCAACAAAGTCAATAACAGTCTCCTCGTCTCCTGCAAGTGGAACTGGGACGTACTGAGGATGCTTTCCACTACTCTCTGAGAACTGTACAAGCTCGCTTGCAAGTTCAAGTTTCAACTCACGAGCCTCACAGTAAGGAGGAGGCGGGCTCTTGGAGTCAGAAACGATAGAAGAAACCGGTGGAAGCGGGGGGCAGTTTTCCAGGAGAGGGAGAGATTGATTGTTATCAAAAGTCTCACCAGAGGGCTCCTCGTTGGAGCAGAAAAGCTGCTGGCTTGACCGGGTGGGTGAGTAAGGCTCAGTGGGTGACAGGGAAGATGAGAAGGACTGAGCAGGGAAAGGGGGTAAATGGGCAGTGTGAGCAGTGAAGATTCTGTCTGGCTGATATTCGAGATGCCCTGTAGAAGCGGCTTCGTTGTGGGATGGGTATGAAGGAGGGTGGGTGAAGGAAGAAGAGTCAGGTTGACAGGGAAGGTCAGAGACCAAAGGTGAGCGTGGGATGGTGGGGCAACGCGTGACTTGGGGATTGTTTTGCTGAGGTGATTGCTCAGTCGGATGCTCAGAGCTGAAGCCCCAGGCCTCGCGAAGGTCTGGGGGGAGTCTATCAGTCCAGTGCCGCGAGGCTTCCCTCTCCTGCTGTGCACGGGCACGAGCACGTGCTGTAAGTAGGGGAGCCATGTTATCCAAAGCTCAAGTACACAAGTACGAGTCAGATGAGAAATAAAAAAAAGAGTTTCTGTTTGAATGATATCTTCAAGCAAAGACCAAAGCTTTAAGTGAGAAGTGTTGAAGAAAATTGATAAAGGTGCGTGGTAAAATGGAAGAAGGGTGGTGGAAAAGAGAAGAGGGAGAGACAGGGAGAGGCCACGAAGCAGCAGTTTTATATCGAGACCGAGATCGCTTACGTCGTCGAAGTTCGTTTACCAGTTGCCTTTTTGAGGCGTGTACACTATGTCTAGAGAGTTCTCAATAGCAAACGACTCGAATGAGTAGACCAATTCCGCGTAACCCGACGATGTCATCGCATCCTCAGCGCCCAAGGCAACGACTCGTTGACTGCCAAGAGCTTTCCATTGGATACTGCATCAGGAGCCGGAACAGACCAGAAGATAATTGAAAGATTACCTAGTCTTAAATGCCAGACAGTGCTGGAACAATCTCATTATTAATTCTCCACCCTTAGTAGACCAGTTAACCCGCTTCAGTCTTTTCACTAGACAATTCAACAGTTCTTCCTCGCTGCATATGATGATAAACCAGAGATTTCAAAGTCACAAAGTGTGTTCAAGTATCTGTGAAGAAATCCATCTGTTTTGCTAACCTTCCAGAAGTGAAAGCGAGCTAATCTGCAGGACTGAAGATGTAGTCAATTTTATACTTCATGTCGATCTCCCAGGGTTCATGTCCTCACGTGATGCTATTCTCTGCCACGTGCTCACCTTAATTTGACTCCATTTGGCGGATAGCCCGCCGTTGTGAAGAAGAACATTTCTTTTGCCCACGCACTCCATGAGCCTGACAAAATAATGCATGGAAACAACTGATATATGGTTTTCTAGTAATATGCTCACCATTTAATTCAGAGAAGTAGTAAGAAGAGTACAACTCGATACTAACATAATGTACGAACTGTGAACAACACAGCATAGTACCTAAGACGCTTACCTATGAAACTCAAGAACTCTTTCTGTGCACTTGTGAATTTGATGAGGAGAAAAAAAGCAGGGGAAAAGAATGATTAGCGACAGATAAATGAGCGTGAGCGAGCTTGCTCCTGATCATTTGAAGGGGAAGATACAAAGTTCCGGATAATTTTAGCTCAGGGCTTGGCTACCCAAGCAACCCATAGTTGGCGATAGCTCACCGCACGCACTGCATGCCAACGAGACGCATCTCACATGCAGATAGCCGGTTAGCACTTGCGTTGCTGCTCTCGCTTCCAAAACAATCGTCAATTACAAACTGAGAATTGAGAGACTGGTTTGACTCATCCCCTTTGGAATGAACAGCAGCTTACTCCAGTACGAGGGTCGAAAGCATTCTATGTTAATCCTGTGAGCTTCTAAGAGGACTGGGATCATTTTAAACTGTTTCATGGATATTGAAGTAAGGCAGAAAAACATTGACCAAGATGGTAGGTATTGAAAGATCGGAGACGCTCAAGAAATGCACCAGGTGGTATATAGTCGTAAAGAGTATGAGGAGAAAGGAAATGATAGACAGCCCAGAGTGACAAAATAGTAAAGAAAAACAAAAAGAAATGAAAAGAAAGAGAGAAAGTCAAGTGCAGGGATAGCATGGGAAGATCCAAGGAAAATAGAGGGCGAGGAAGAAGCCTTGAATAGATATAGATGAAGGAAAGCATGGAGAGAACGATAGCCAGTCTTCTCAAAACATCCCACCGTTGACAGGAATTGGTGGCGGGGTGGTCTGAGGCAGAGCTGGGACTGGGACAGGGGGAGCTTCCTGACGGGCTCGTGCGTGGAGGCTGCCAGTTTCACTTGTAGATTTGCGCAGACGATTACGCGATCGCGGGCGCTTTTCATCATCGGGGAAATAACTTTGCTCGTCAGACATGCTAGGGGCCGGGGAGGGTGCCCGCGAATCATGCTTGTCGGACTTGAAAGCACTCAAAATAGTTTGGGTGCCCCGACGGCGTCGAGGGTTCATAGGCGGCAGCGGGGGCGGGGTGACTCCTTGCTGCGAAGAAGCGGAGGAGGTTGAGTTGCTCACGGGCAGACCAACGAGAGGCACATTGGAAGTGGACGACACCAAAGTTGGCTCAGAGATGAGCTTCTTGTTGACGCTGCGTTTCTGTAGCAAATTGGTGGCTGGTCCTCGCTGAGGTAGAGAATGAGCACTGCTTACAGTCGCAGGGTGATTCACAGCAGGTGACTGGTCTTCGACGAGCGGAGGAGTGGCATTCGCCGAGTATGCAGGGGCAGCAGGGGGTGCTCGCGGAGGAGCCCCAATCATAGCGGAAGCCTGTGTTGGCGGATACGCGAATGGCCGCTCGTATTGGAAGTTTGAGGCACCCGAGCGACTGGTGCTGCGGTATCGACCCGATGCGGCGGAGGTGGAGCGATTGTAGGCCAAAGACTCGCCGTCGGCCGAGGCACGTGTTGAGCTGGGCACCAATGGAGGCCGATAATTATCGGGGATCACAAAGGTGCCGTGGGGCGCAGAGGCCGCTTCATCCACGGTCTCCAAGTCGTCACGCTCGCGATAGCGAGTGCGGCTCTTGGACCGACCAGAGGCGTCAGAGCCGGAGCGAGAACGGAAGCCACTGTGCGGAGATGGGCCGCGGCTGCGACTTGATTCGCGAGACTCTTCGTTACTAGTACGACCGACGGTCGGCCCCCGAGACCGAATTGATCGGTCGGCTCCCACATGTGGAGAGCTAAAGTTGGAATGACGGCCAAAGTTGAATCCGGGCCGGTCTTCTTCGCGCCATTGATCCTCTGATACGAGGGCGGGGGTGGAGCCGGCGTTGTTGCCGTACATCATGCCCTTGAGGTCAGGCTTACCCATGCCCTGTTTGCCGGCCTTGTGCTTGAGGATGGAGAAGGCATTACCAGCCTTGATCCCGCCAATGTCGGGGGTCTGTCTGCCGGGGACAGGGCTGGTGGATCGGCTTTCGCTCTCGGCTACGCTCCGCAACTTCTCCTGGACCTTGCGTCGGCGCTCTGCCAGCTCAATTTCGAATTCTTCGCGTTCTCTCTGAGTCTCGGTGCTGGCACCACGACGGTGACCGTAGTTGAGCTCATCCCTCCAATGCGTTGTATTTGAGTGCATGTATTCAGATCCATGCGCAGCGCTGGTGTTGGAGGAATCGCTGCTGGAGCGGTTTGCGGTGTGCTCGGAAGAGTGGTGTGAGGAAGCCTTTGGGCTTGCCGGGGTATTGTGATTGAGACCTGAAAGTGTGTCATCGGGCGTGGTCGCCGGAGTACTCACTTCGGAGAGAGCACCACCTGCTGAAAGATAGGTTGAGCCCGACTCTTTCGGTGTGAGACCCGGAGAAGGCGGCGGATAGATGGATGACTGATCGCTGACTTGGCGCAGGTGAGAGCGGATGAAGCCGTTCAGTCCAAATGTTGGCGAGTCTGGCCGCTGGGGAGTATCCGCGTCGGTCTGGGCAGGTGCGACGTGTTCTGACACGTCCTGGCTCTCCTCAATGGGCTTGAGATCCCTCAAGTCAGAGTACCTGACTTCGGGAAGGGTCTCCAGCGGCTCGTTGGTTGGTGATGAAGGCTTTGAAGCAGTGCTGGTTTGGTGCAACGAGTGGCCAGCATCCGTGGTCATCGTGGTCACCGACGAGACTTCGTATGAGCGGCGATCACCCACGTCCTCGGTAGAGTTACTCGCAGTTGAGTTGGCGTAAAATGTAGTCATGCCGGGTCGCCCGGGCGAGGCCTCGACACTGGATGCTCGAGATCGACTGATACCATTACTGTAATTGGATGAAGCCGACTCAGCTCGAGAGCGATGGCTAGATTTGGAAAGACCCCGAGCACGATTGTTCGGTTCCTGCGGCAAAGCGCGGTTCATCGGGGGTGGTCGCTGCGGAGGGAAAGCAGGGTTGTGGCTTTGGTGCATCTGCAACTGGCGGCGCATGAACTGCTGCTCATCAAACCCTGTGGCAGCACGATTGAACAGTCCCATGGCAGTCGCCTTTCCGTGGTCATCAGGACTCAGGGCTGCTGCCAGGAGGCGATTCTTTTCGTCCGCCTCATCTGATGGAGGAATTCGCGGAGGCATAACTCCAGAGCCGGTACTCGATGGCAAGGGGTGGTCGGTCGTGGCATCCTCGGGGATCGTAGGCGGTTTGATGGATGTGGTCGAAGAGGGTGGGCTTACTGGCAAGGGAGTCGTAGTGGTTTCAATGGTGTTCAGCTTCTGAAGGCGATCGCGAAGACTGCCCGCGGAACGGGAGAAATTGCGATTCAGTGGGAGCGAATCGGGGGTGGGTGATCCACGCTGGCGACTGAGACTTTCCAAGCGGTTCAGAGTCGATGATTGCTGGTTCTGGGCGGTTTGGTTGAGTCCCTGGCCGTACAACCGCCGAGAACGAACGGATCCGTTCCGAGGATTAGACATGGCAGATGGGGAGCGAGTGTCTCCTGAGCTTGGGGTGTCGGAGTCCACCGACGGTTGAGAAGCAGCGGGCGGGGCTTCGTCAACCGCATTCATTGCGACAGTTGAAGTAGAGGCTTCAGTGGCAGGACCAGAAGCAGTTGCGGGGAGAGAACCCGTGTCCTCGGGTCCTAGCGTCGCTGCTTGTTGAGCGGCCTCTGCCTGAGCACTCTGTTCCGCAAGCCGCTGCTCTTCCTTCTCCTTGAGCCGCAGTTTTTGGAATGCCGACATGTTGAGGTCGTGCTCGTAGACAAACTTGCCTAATCCCCGGTTGGGCTCGGTGGACTCCGCTTCTGTTCCTGCGGGGGATCGAACTGGAATGCGATAGACCTTTTGGCGGCCACCGAACAGATTGTTGCCTTCGGTGCGACGAGCGCGACTCATCATGCTGCCGCTCTGTGACCGGTCATCATCGATCGCATGTCCTCCATCGAATGCAGATGCGTCCGAGTCAGCCCGTCCGAGGGCAATGGATGGGCGACTGCCATCATTGGAAGATATCTCATCGATATCCGTCAAGAGACCGGCGTTGTTCCCAAAGACGTTCGCTCGCGAGGCCCGTTTCGGAAAGAGGACGCTATCGTCACTGGCCTTTCCGACTAGGGTGTCCGGATCGTCCTGTTCTCGCAACATGCTGAACCGAGCCGACAACTTTGGCATGAGCAAACTCGTGCGAAAATCATCCGACGACGGCAGAGCGTCCGACAGGTCCAATTCGAATTGAGACTCCGCCGAATCATCCTTCTTTTTTGAGGTCTTCAAGCTAAATGGCGAACTTGAGGCTGACGAGACCTTCTCCAGCTCGTCCGAGGTCTCCTTGACCTTTTTGTTCTTTCGAAAGCGATGCATTGTGGGTGGTGTAGATGGCGAGTTGGGTCCCTCTTTGGCGAATCAACCCGCAGCTGTCACAGTGGATGTCGAGTAAGCGCAATTGAGTGGGTTGGCTTCACGCATCCAGCACCGGCACGTTAGTCTTGTGAGTCTTGAGTTTTTTTATTTGTTTCTCTCTCTGGATCTCTTGTCCCATCCGAGTGCGCGAGATCGACTCACTGGAAAACCTTTAGTGGAAGACAGTGAACGGCATGACCGAGAACTGCAACTGATTTTTGACAATGGCAGGCGGAAGTTGGCAATGCCGTATATCACGACCTCGCAGCGGCACTGTTCCTGACGGGCGGCGGAGGGGGGAGGGCACAGTGGTGGAAACTTGAAAAGCGCAGTTGCGGCGCACCTCCGGTGTCGTGTCTGTGTTTCAGAATTGCTGCCAATTGTTGGTCGACAAGATAGCTTCGGTCGGCCGAAGAATGAGCGTCAATCCAGCAAATGAGAAGCATATGCCAGGGAGGGTGTTGAAGAAATTGGACCGATCACACGGAACAGGACTCGAAAAAGAATGGGATAGGCGGAAGGACAACTGATGGAGCGACGAGGTGGACGTCGAAGGAGTGTGGTCGGTCCTTGAGCTGAGGGCAGTGCCTGGTTTAGTTAAGGTAGAGAGAGAGAGAGACAGGGCAACGAGGGCCAAAGGGAGGTCAAAGGAGCGACGAATGTGAAGAGGAGCGAGACGAGAAGGAAGAGAAACCTCGTCCAAGAATGCGATGCGTCCGAGACGAAAGCGCGGAATGGGGAAACAAAAAGCGCCCGAGCGTTGAGGGTGACGCTTAGCGTTGGGTTTTGGGTATTGATGACTGGATCTGTCGGGGACGGACGGGGGAAAGACGGGGCTCGAAACGGACCATTCTACAGTACTGGAAAGAAAGTGACGAACGGGGGGTCAGAGTAATTAAATTATTAGGCCCCATTATACTGAAATTATCAAAATCAGGATCAGTTTCAATCGGGTTTATTGGGGGGGGGAACAAAATGCTTGACAGCGTTTACTCTTCTCAGTCTCTTCTCATTGGGGGAGTCAGTCCTGCTGGTGTCAAGAGACCAAAAGAGGAAAAGCGATACCAAAGGGGAAAGAAAAAAAAAAAAGAAAAACAAAATGAGATAAAAATCAAGTAATGAGAGGGGGTCGTCCCAGACCTAAAACAGACTAATCAGAATTAAAATTAAATGGATTGAAGTGTTCTGGATCTTCCGCGTTCCAGATCGTCCTCTTCGTGAGACGCCCACGGTCCACGGGCGCACCGTTCAGGTGTTCCCTTGAAGACTCGATGAGCATATCGGATGAGGGGATAGGAGAAGTCAGGACTCCATGGTCCGTTGGAACTACGGGTGAGGACGAGGTGAAGCGAGTCGTGAGCATAGTTTCAAACCTGCGTAGTACATTCCATGTCTCGCGACCGAGTCGTGTGTATGGTCAATACCTTTGAAGGTTGACCCGGTTCTCCTGTCACCTGCAGTTTGCACTGCAATGCCCATGAGGTGCAACAAGGGGGCCCGCGAGGCTTTCCGTGGGTGTGGGCTGAGTGGTTCTGGTGCTCCAGTCCTGACGGGATCAGCGGGAAACGGGGGGGGGGGCGGTATTCAAATTACCAGGCACCGTATTGTGATGGAACAGCCAACCATGTCAACCAGTGAACCACTGTGGAAAACCTAAGGAGATGTGTCGCCCACGTTGAAACGCATGGACGGGTGCACCCTATGAACCACAAAGATGAGACTCACGACCTTGAAGAGAATGCAAGAGATAGTCATGTCAGTGGTCTTGTGTCACACAGGAGAAAATTCCAATGTGGAGGTTGTTGAAATGGTCTGGGGCATATTGCATATCAATAATCCGACTGTCAAGGTACGCCCTTGCGCGAGGTATGATCATGTGATGTGGGCTGTGCCCATTGGCCGTATTCACTTTGTCCTGCGGTCCCTCCCCATCTACTGACTCGCTGAGTCTGGAGTCCTGACTGCTCACGCCTGTACTGTGCTGCCCGAGTGTTGCTCACTGCACATCGCCCGTCAACTGGACTGGATGACGGGGATGACGGCCACTCAATTGACTCAGAGGAGCGGAACGGGAAATGAATGCTCCATTGCTCACTTTTGACAAACTGACACGGGGACCACTGCGTGAAGAATTCCGATGCAATCGACCGTTCAAATGCTTGGAGCGTAAACCATGGTCCTTCTTTTCTCTTCCGCTCCTCGATTCACGGGATCATCGCATCATGCATGGTTTGTAGTTTGTACTGCTCCGTTCCTTTGCTGCAGCGCAGGACTCGACCCCTTCACAATCACGGCCCTATCTCGTGGCATGTGGACCCGAGGCTGGAGAGCCCACCACCACCGCCGCGAATGGGCCGCGGTTCCTAGCGAGGCTCAGTTGAGGTTGACTTCTCCATGAGTCCATAACTACACGGTGATGAGTGACCGGTGATTCAGCGAGAACGGTACGGGACTCGGCTGTCATCCCCCCCCCCCCCCCCCCGCGGGGCGACCATGAAGCGATCCAGACGAAGCAGAACGATCTTGACCGTGGCTGAAACTAGTGGGGTGTTTCTCGTTCGTCTGGGGTCCAACTGTCTTCAGTCAGTTGCAGACAAGTTAAATCGACTGAGAAATCGGTACAAGAGCCCTGAAGCCCCGAGTCTGGCGGCTCCATGGACATGGGGGCATGGACCTGCTGGAGCGGATGGGCAGAGGTACCATCGAACTATGGACTGTAAGCTTCTCTGGCCCGCTGGGCCCTATCGAGAGGTTCAAAGCCGGCCTTGTCCATTCCAATTCCATAAACTCAATTGACCATCCCTCTCGCACTAGCGCTTCTAGCTTCCGTCTCTGGTGGTTCTAGTTATACCGAGGGCCCGGACACGTAACAAAATCTAGACCAAGTCTTGCGTAACCGAGAAGCGGGTGCAAGTCAGGAAGATTACGGGGGATTTCTCTGCAGTACTTTTGACGCCAGTTCCTGGAGGGCAAACGATGGATGGCGGACATTGCATCCTCGTTCCGTGGAAAGGACTGTGTGGCTTAAGCTTTCGAGCTGCCTACCTGGGCACCCAACTCCGTTCTCAACGGGCGCACCGGTGGGGGGAAAGACAAAGTCGGGAAATTGTCTGCTCCTACAACACTAGCGAATGAAGTTCCGTTCAATGGAGCCGAACGGCAAGCAGCCAGACTGATATCAAACTCTCACAAAATCAACAACTCCAATTCAGGATCTTCTTGTTGAGCCGGGCAAAAGTCATGACGTAGGATGCGGGTACAGGATGTACAACTACAACTCACATCAATAATCGATTGTGCTCCTTGCATGGCCGCGGGGAAAAGGCTGCATGGAAATGCCTATATTGTATTCAATCATGCAGAGGTTTCTCCACCCTCAGCTTCCGTCCGGCTGCACCTACGGTAGAGCAGCGTAAGGTCTGTCGATTGACTCCCGCAGTATCAACGATCAATGCAGGGCCCGTGGCAAGGGTGCGGCTGATACTCCACCGCATGTTTTTTCCGACTGCCAACAAAGTCGATTGTAAACGCCAATGGTGACTTGCCCCCCCCTTCTCCGTCCCTCCCCTTTTTGCTGCTTCGATAACCATGCTTTTTTTTTTCTCCAAACCATACGGATCTTCATACATGGTACTGTCCTGCATTCTCTTGAAAAGATGATGATCCGATGCATTGATGAGATAATCAATCGGCTGAATGGATCCGATCCTGAAATGACCCTCTTCTTCACCTGATCCAGCTGCCCAGTGCCACTTTCCGTGTGTGTCCCGTGTCCAAGGCCCTGTCAATTTCCGCTCCCGAAAGTTTACTCCTGCGATTGTGTGAACTGAATCCATCTTGCCTTGGTAATTTCATCTCTATGGGACGGTTTTTTTTTTTTTCTGACTCCTTCCCTTAGGTCAATCTTTGCAGTCGCAAATGAATTTACACGAGTGCATGGTTATCTATCTATACATTATACGCCATCTGCTACTTGAAAACACAGGATCCAAGCTAGTCAGGCATCGAGAGTACCCCTGAATAACGTACCCTATCCAGAGTCTAGCTCTTACTACCAATACCTACTACTAGATCTGGGATGACCACATCCAACCGCCAAGCGATCTCCAATTTTCCTCAATACATTAATATCTCGATCGGTCACTCCGTTTCACATCTTTGACTTTTTTTATTATTTTCTTTGTTTATTCCCACTTTTCCAATCCAACCTCAGGGCCACTTGCATCATTCTTTTTGAATGTTTAAAATCCTGCAGACCTGCAGGTCCAGCGGGGGTGGGACGATGAGATCATGGGCTCTCACGCACTGTCCATAAGACCCGGCCATCTGGAACATGTAATATCGGTCGCCGGAAGCCACAAAATGGTGAGCGGAGCGATGGACTTTCGAATTGGAAATTATCCAAACGAGATTTGACGGTTGGTATTGGACTTTGATTTGGTGGGGGGGGGGGGGGATGGAATTTTTCCATCTTTTTTGGCTGTATGGGTATACCTGCTTCGAGGCTGATTGGAGGTGTCGGGTACTGTGGCTGAATATTAATCTGTTGAAAGTGGGATATACTTTGACAGGTTTAATGGATGTGAATGGGTAGGTAATCTGGCGAATCTGACGAATCTGACTCGTATTTTGGACTGCTGGATAACATGAAGTAGACGGTGTGGGTTTGATCGGGCATTTCTATGAATTGATCAACGTGAGGGCACCTTGATGTGGGTGGGAACACCATGTCCATGTCCAGGATGGAGCCCGGTGGACAGGAGAAAGGCATTGAAATTGAGGTTGATTCGGTTAGAGTACAGCTTATCTCATGATGATATCAAGTTGGTGACTTGCTAGGTCGAAAACCGAATCTAATAACCCGGACCCGGACGCGGCTACAAGGCTGAATAGTGATGTCTGAATGCTCTTTCTTCTCCAAGGAAACTTTACTTTGTCAATGAATCGCCCATTCTCTGTATCGCACCTAGTACCTGTGTAGATGAGCCCGATCTTAAGTTTGATCACTACAAAGTCTGATCCTTTAGTGTGGTCGACTTGACAGTTGGCACTGATTAATCCGCTCCGGACATATATATCACGCACGACCGATGCGGCTGAACGATAGACGACAAAAACCAACCCAGACGACGGGAAAAAGGCTCATTCAACCCGATTCCAGCCCTTGAAAGTGACCACGAGCATTCGAAATAAGATTTCACAATTTAGCATACAAGAGCATTCAGGGATTCGGACTACAAATATCGAGAACACGAGTCATCCACACATCCATGCTGCTAAACCTATGTACCGCTGCAGAAGACACTGCTCTGAAGCTAGAGTTCTTGACACCTCAGGTCCTGTCCTAGGTGGAATTCGTCCCAATTTCAACTACAAAAAAAAGCCCGGTAGATACAATACTAGTGCATACCGTAGCGAGAGAAGAATGCCGAAAGATACAGTAAATGATCATGATCCAGGTAGGGAAATGAGTCAAATGACAGATTTCGATGTTTTCTTCCCCTGGGTTTTGTTTTTGTTTTTGTTTTTGTTTTTTTTTTTTGGCTCGCGGCACTGGGCGAGTTTCGACCCACATAACGACTTTCTAGTCCCCCCTCTCCGTCAACTGGGATTGGCTCTCGCCAAACTAGTGCCCCTGACTAAAGCCCTAAGCGTGTACGGGGCGTCTTGGCACTTGTGATTTCAAAGCTGCCCAAAGGTGGATGGGGGTCTGGGTCCAGTCCTGGATCTTGGGTGGATGATGAATACTGAAAGTGAAATGGTGGAGGCTTTTCAATTGAGGTTTGAGAGGATTGAGTAGGTAGCGTTTTGGATGAAAAATGTATCTGTTGTACAGTATGGATCTCGAATATATGCAAAAGGATTGAAGGAATGAGTGGAAATTTGGATGGAGTGGAACAGAATTATACTGTAATGGATGGCTCCCAGGTATCCAGAATGAACCAATCAGATGCAATCTAGAATCAGCAGATATCGGACCTCCTCCCCTCACGCTAGGCGAGAATTAGCCGTTACTGTATCGTGTGTTATTTTCCACAGCGCAGGGACCTCTGATGGCCTCTGGATTCATCAGGACGTTCATCGTGAGACTTTACAGCTCCAGCACTGAACAATAATCACCTCCTCAAGCGAAGCCCTATATGTAGAAGAGAAACCCACCGGGTCTGATTGAATTCCAGCCCACCGCTAAAGGTAGGCCACAAGGGGGCCCTGGCTGCTTGATCACGTGAACAATATGTATATTCAAGCAGTATCCGGCGAGTATACTTCAGTGGTGATGGAGCGAACCAGACGGAAGAGATCCTGACTATCTGGATATTCATACAAGATACACTATCAACAGAGTTCGACTACCGATATACTTTCTTCGCACTTCTCCAGTCTGCCACTGCTCGGAGAAGGTAGACTCTGCAACCTACACTTCAGAACAGTCACCAACAGGTAGCAATGGCAGCTCATAGTTAAAGCCCCAGAAATATTTGATGGGTTTGATCCGTAACTCCAAGATCTATCTGCCAGCCGTCGAACCGGCCATGATTGTCTCGAGCTAACTTCAATCCATCAGCTGAAGGCTATACGGGTTTGAATGTAACGTGATGATCTGACGTTCGAAGTCAAGCGCACAGGGACCTACGCGATTCCTCCTCAGCCGATTTTCGTGCGACGGAGCTGATGCTTTGATGCAAGACAATCTACCTCCAGTCGGAAGGCGGACAGAGAAAGTTAAGAATGAAAGAGTAATCAGGCAACACGAGAAGTTGGCCCTAGCCTCTCAGTAGAAAGAATCCTAAACTCATCGGCCAGCTAGGAATCCACACGAACTTGTTTGCTGGTTGTAAGTATGGCTGGACAAGTTCTCTGTAGTACTCAAGTGCATGCCCGTCAATACTCCGGCCCTATTCCTGCCGCGACTGACGCTCATCCGGGTTCTGACCAGACCCCGAGTCAAGTTCTGATGTTTATTGCCGAGACGTTTCATTTTTCATCGCGCGCGGAGCTTATCAAAATTCATCCCCCACGCTTGCACACGAAACGGGACATCGCCGAGGGTCCCCCGTCGTCCAGGTAAAACAACGAGAGGGAGGCTTTGCCACACACACACATATGTTTCCCTGAGCCACCCGGCGAGGCCGATAGGATGTGCAAGCACAAGGTTTTGGTCAATCCTGAAGAGGAGTGGATATTCCACAAACCGGGGGCGGTCGAGACCGTCGCCTCAGGGTTGGCACGATGGCAGGACGCGGTAGATTGCGTGTTGTCCCACGAGTCAAGATCGAGCTAGCCGAACGCTATTTGCGGGGAAGGTCGATATGATGAATACAGTGGTTCGGGGGCTTTCAAAGGAAGGGAAAACTGAGGGAAATGAAGAGGAAATCATGATTAGTATACTTCCTGGCAGGACAAGGTGTCTCCCTAGAATGAGGCGGTCCTGATCGGACGAGGCTATTCTAGTGTTGGTGCGGCCTCTTCTACTTGACTCGCTGTGTTATCTTGTCAGTGTCGCATTGGAAATCATGGGCGTCGCAAACGTTGCGTCTGCGGACTGGACCAACCTGGACTTGGAAGGAGAGTGAATGGTTAATGTCGGAAGACTTCTCTGGAGGTCAATCGACACGGTCCAAGAGATCGCTACTCCCTAAAGTCACTTCCATTCCCCAGGGACTGTACCAGGCTCAGCAGCGCCTGTGTTGTCAAAATCCACACTATCTCCTGTGAGAAAGCCCCAATGTTGATTCTATTCAACCAAAAGTCAAGACAAACTATGCCCGTCTCCTCCAATTCAACGATACTCGCTCTCTTCCATTCCATCCGAAAAGTGGTGATCATCCCCAAGGGAATGACGCCATAGGATCCGCACACAGAGCGATCATCCCCCCCCCCCCCCCCCCCACAGAAGCTCAAAGTACACCCCGAAACAATCCGCCATCCTATTAAACCTCTATGCGCTTGACTTCTCATCCTATTTCCTGAATTCATTCTCATTCTCCGCTGAATCTGCACCACCAATAACTCCTCTCACCAAAATGCACGTTCTTCTTCTCGGCGGCCACGGCAAAGTGGCCCTGCACCTCACGCCCCTTCTTCTCAACCGAGGTTGGACCGTGACCAGCGTGGTCCGAAACCCCGACCATGAGAAGGAGATCCTCAACTTGGGCAAAGAGCGCAAAGGCAAATTGGGTGTCCTCATCTCCAGCTTGGCGGAGATCAAGAGTGCGGCCGATGCTCAAGAAATCCTTCTCACAACGAAGCCTGATTATGTAGTTTGGTCTGCTGGTATGTACCCCGAGGGCGGACAACGCCTTTTGTCAAGATGGACTTGTTTGCCTTTTTTTTTTTTTCAATTCTATCGCATGAGAGAGATAATAGAGATATCTGAAGGAATGGTTTCCATGCTGACGCATCTACTCTTCCTTTTTTTCCCCTTCCAGGCGCCGGCGGCAAAGGTGGACCCTCCAACACTATCGCCATCGACCAAGAAGCCGCCAAACATTTCATGACCGCCTCGTTTGCCTCTCCCCACGTCTCCAAGTTTCTCATGGTTTCCTATCTGGGCAGTCGCAAGAAGCAGCCTACCTGGATGCCCGATGAGGAATGGGCGGGAATCGTCCATGTCAACAGTCAAGTTCTGCCGACCTATGCCAAGGCCAAACAGGAAGCCGACGAATACATGGCTGCGTTGGCGGTCAAGCGTAAACAGGAGCCCGGGGCAACGCGGCCCTTCCAGGCGATCAATCTGCGGCCGGGGACGTTGACTGATGAGCCGGCGACGCGGAGGGTGGAATTGGGGAAGACGTCAAAGGGGAGGGGCACGGTGACGCGGGAGGATGTGGCGATTGTGGCGGACATGTTGTTGGCACGGGCTGACACGGAGGGTTGGTATGATCTGGTGAATGGGGAGGAGGACGTGGAGAAGGCGGTGGAGAGAGTAGCAAAGGACAAGGTGGATGCTGTCGAGGGAGAGGATGTCGAGGGCATGGTGAAGCGATTCTTTCCGTGATTGTGTGATATGACACGGTCAAAAAAAGCATCTATGTGACGAAGGGGCGAACGGGCCATGGATACTTAGTGAGAGGGGAGTCAGGCCCTGGGGCTCGAAGGTTTTTAGCATGATGGAGGGAACAGGACTGGGAACAATGGCTTCGTCACCGAGTACGATAGTTTGCAAGTCGTCTTTATCTATTTCAGTGCTCAATATATCATGAATGTGGTATCTGGGAAACGACAAGGACAGAAAAAATGACTAGAGCTTCGCCCGGGGACCCTTACCCGCGTCCTTGAATTGTTGCTTGAGCAGGCGACGCAGGATCTTTCCACTGGGGTTCTTGGGAATGGAGTCCACGAAGCGGACACCACCACGGAGACGCTTATGAGGCGCAACCTTGCTGTCGAGCCATTTCACAATGCTGGCGGCTTCGTCGGCCTCGCTTACGCCAGAGGCCTTGCTCTTTGCACTTCGGACCACGCAGGCCAAGGGCACTTCGGACCCGTGGGCCTCACTTTCGATCCCGATGACGGCAACGTCGTCGATCCCCTCATTGTCGACCAGAATACCTTCCAGCTCCGCGGGCGGCACCTGGAAACCCTTGTACTTGATGAGCTCCTTGACCCGGTCGGTGATGAAGAAGTTGCCTTTGGCGTCTTGGTAACCGACGTCGCCCGTGCGGAACCAGCCATCCTCGGACAGACACTCCCGCGTGGCAGCGGGATTCTGGTGGTAACCCAAGAAGACATTGGGACCGCGCACCGACAATTCGCCCACTTCTCCCACGGCAACTTCACGGGGCTCGGATCCATCCTCGGGCATCGTCATGTACTTAGCCTCCATGTTTGGCATCAGGCGGCCCACGGAGCCAATGTGATCATGCCAATCCTCCCATCGCTGGGAGTGCGTGGTGGGACTGGTCTCGCTCAGCCCGTAACCCTGCTTGATTCCGACCTTGATGCGCTTGTACACGTTCTCCACCAGCTCCTGGGTGAGTGGTGCGGCACCCGAGTTCATCATGCGTATACTGGACAGGTCATACTTGTCGATGGCAGGGTGTTTGCCCAATTGAAGAACGACAGGAGGGACGATATAGCTGAAAGTGACCTTGAAATCCTGAACATGAGAACACCATTTCTCAATCTCGAATTTCTTCATCACAATCAAGTGATAACCCTTGTACAAGGCTTGAGTGAGGAGACACGTGAGACCTTTGAGGATGAATTAGTCCTAGGCCCGAGATTTGGAAAATAAAAATAAAAAATAAAAAAAATAAAAAGGCTGGGCAATGAGTGCGCACAACCACCAGAACATACCGTAGATGTGATAGAATGGGAGGAATGCTAAGAGACGATCGCCTTTGCCATCTGGCCCTCCATTCCAGCTCAGATGACCTCCCTCGGCAACGGCTTGCTGCAATACATTGGCAACGATATTGCGATGTGACAGCATGACGCCCTTTGGCACACCGGTAGTCCCTGAAGAGTAGACCAAGAACGCCAGATCTGTGTCTGCTTTGATCTTCTGCCGACGGAACCGAGTGGCACCGGAGATGTTTCGGACGGATGTAAAGTGCTTGACTCGAGCATTTGGGTCTCGCTCGTCATCCAACAGGATGATCCGATCCTCTGGAATACCGACCTTTTGCGCCGCAGCCGTAGCCACCGTCAAAGCTGATACTTGCGTGGCGAGGGCTTTCGCTCCTGAATTCTTCAATTGAAAGGCAAGTTCGTCAACCGTGTACGCTGGGTTGGCCGGTGAGATGATACCGCCTGCCCAGAGAGTACCCCACATCACCACCGGGGTGTCGATGCTGTTCGGAGTGAAAAGGGCCAGAACATCGCCCTTGCGCCAGTCGTAAAGAGCCTTGAGGCCTTTGCCAAAATCAAGAGACGCATTCTTCAACGACGCATATGTATAGTAGCGTTTTGTGTCGGCATCTTGATAGAGGACTGGAAGATGTCAGCGCAAGGCCTATCGGTTATTTCAGCTCTCCCAAATCAATCTCCAAATCCACTTACTCTTGTCATCGGGGAAAGGCCTATCTTTGCGCTCAAACAAGAACGACCAAAGATCGACGTCGGGGATGTCGACGGGCGGGTAAGGGGACGAGACGGGCATGTTGCTGGAAAAAGAACCACGTGCGCAAGAAGACAAGGCGCAGGAGAGTGGAAGATGGTCACGCAGGAGAAAGTCGAAAACAAGAAAAAGAAGAGGAGGCCCCTTGAAAGGTGAGATTCCACGCAATTGTTACCACAGTGAGTGGCCGCAAGGTAATTGGTAATTAAAGGGAGAGAAATCAAAAGACCATGCCAAGCGCAGAGGGTCCGTATGTCTAAATAGGGCGGGGGGGCTTTCTCCGCACTGGAAATATCGGTTCTCCAAGAAGCGGGCAGCCTCGGCCCTCTCGTGGAGCGACACCCACGCTCGGCCAATGGTAACCGAAACCATCTCTCGGTGCAAGACTGGTCGCCTCACACGGTCAAGCAGAAAACAATCGAGTGCAGGATGAAGTGGACACTCAGCGCCGACCTATCTCGGTGGAACTGTCAATGTAAGTGCTGCCTCTAGCTCAATTGAGCCCTGGGCCTCGAGCGATCCCTTGACGGCCTACTGCACGCATGTCGGCTATCGTCAAGGTGCAGTGGAGTGCACGATCGGCACTTTCGGCGCTGTCGGCACCCTCGGTCGATCCTGCACATGGCTGGAGTAAAGTGCTACAGATACTGAACATAAATCCCGCGATATCTCCGACACTCCACTCATCGTCATATGTCGGGTTCGCACTGATCTTGGTTCGCTGAACTTAGTGCCAGCCTGACGCCGAGTGCATCGCAACAGTGACCGCTCTCACATTATGTATGATCGTAGGGCTATCTACTGTGTCCGAGATGGAAGGCGGTGGACCTGATTTGATGAGAGACACCTAAATCACGATCAAAAGTGCGACGTTTGGTGTCCGTGGATGCCTCTTAGGTACCTAGACGAGGATCATCCTGGCTACAGGTATATCGAACACACATGTCATTCAAATAATGTGCTGTTTCCCAGATTCGATCGAAGATGAGTTGTTGGCTACGTCCGGTAGTCTTGGGTCATCCCAAGAGGCAACCCTAGAGAGCTTAGCCAGCGGGAACAAGTGCGCAGCACGCTCTCCAATCACTCCATGATACCCACCGAGAGATGCGGTGAGGTAGGTATCCGACCCCCCTAAATTTAAGCATAATCGATGGTGTATTGCAGATGGAACTGGAGGGAACGACTTCCAGATTCCAATAGTCCGATCAAGCATGGTGTAAGCGTCGCTTGTCATTATGTCTCGAACACGGCGAACTCGATCAATGAATTGAAAATCTACGAGTCGCGCGGCTTTCGAGAATTTACACGTCGAGTATTTGAAAGCTTTCAAAATAATCATATCATAAATTGAACTCCATTCCCTAGCACCCAAAAAAGAAACCAGGGATAAGAATCCTTATCCGTTTGCTCTGTCGCGTAAGGACAGAGACTTGAGAGAGAGGCAAGGTCCCAAATGATTTTTTTTGTATCATGCCGACAAGCTCTTAATTTGAAATGGAAACAGCTGCTCCGCTCTGGAAATACAAGCTGAATAGAGAGAATCCAGTTGGGACAAGACTGGCTCCCATTTTTTCCGATCCAAGCACCATCTCCACCACTCGCCACTCCAAGGGGAATCGTTCGAATCGTTTACTTCAGGGGAATGAAACGGGAAGAGTGGGTGGCACCGATACCGGGACGACCGTGCTTGACGGGCTTGCTGTAGGGTTGTTAGTATCATGAGAAGAGATGATCGTATGGGATCCGGGGATGGCGAAACGTACTAAGAGATAGAGAACTCAGCCAGGTAGTGGCCAACCATCTCAGGCTTGATCTCGACCTGGTTGAACTCCTTTCCGGAGTAGATACCGATGACGGAGCCAATCATCTCGGGGACGATGATCATGTCACGGAGGTGAGTCTTGACGAGATCGGGCTTCTCGTTGGGCTTGGCCTCCTGCTTAGCCTTGCGGAGCTTCTTGATGAGACCCATGGGCTTGCGCTTCAGACCACGGTTGAAGCGTCTGCGGGCACGGGCGTGGACGACATCACGGAGCTGCTCGGAAGAAAGGTCGAGGAGCCTGTTCATCAAATTAGATCCCCTCCAAACATTTCAAAAGTAGGCTTATCGCATGCAACATTTGCCATAGCAAAACAGAATCGGTCCGGAGCCATCGCGGTGATTGGTAAACCATCAACGGACGAGTCTTGATCGTGCCAGGCGCGAACTGCGAAAAATTTTGATGGCATGGGAGGTGAAACGTACTGGTCGAGGTCAATGCCGCGGTAAGAGAACTTGCGGAACTGTCTTCTCTTCTTGATCTCTGTAGGCCGAACAGTCTGTCAGCGATGTGGGTTCTCTTTTGTTGCGTCGAAAAAATGTCTGCATTCGTGCTGTGTCCCCCTCGAATCGACGTAGTTCAAAATGTCCCCAATCGCCTTTCATCGAAAACCCCATGTCTGATGGCGCATAATCGAAACATTCGAGACGAGTAGTGATTCGAGGACGCGTGCAGATGATATAGGCGATCGGGATGGGTGGTGAGAATAGTGGTGTAAGAACGTACCGGCAGCCTCCTCGGCGTTCTGTTGAGAAAAAGATCATTAGCGGATCGTGAAACAACCACAAAAATCGTATCAAAACTCACGTATTCGATGTCGGCCATTTTTGCGGTGTTTCCTTAGAGCGCGCTTTCCGAACGAATCTCGAAAAGCGAAGGAAGATGGGTTGTCGGGTGGGTTGTCGTGTCGCTGAGCGGCCGCCTAGTCCCTCTGCCACTGGTGAGGTGGGCAGGGCTCGCCTAAGCGACGGATAGGTCAAGCCCTAACACACTATTCCGTTTTTGGGTTACAGTACTGAAACCATTTCATGGTCCATCTCGTATTTAAATTCAAGAAATCCAGGGAAATATGGGGACCCCCGCCAATCAAAATGCCAGACATGATTATGAGATCAATCGAAAGGGTAATCTGAATACGCCATCGACCATTCAAGTTTGAAGTCGTATCGCAGGCGATATGATATCAAGCTCGCAACAACTCAGTCACTTACATTAAAAGATTGACGCCCAAGTCATGCGCAAAAAATGTAAAGCTCATAGGAATTTCGGTGGATCTGCCGCTGAGTTCAAAGCCTGCGTGGAGCGTTGGCCCTATACCAATGTACGCGCTGAAAAATGTATCAAGTCTAGACCATGAACCTTCCCGCGGCCCAAGTTCTATCTACATGCGCTTTTACTGAAGATAATGCTGGGAGGACAGAGTGATCTGCATTGACTATGAGCCTTTTAGAGCCCGTATATGAAGAATTCGTAACTGCATCAAAACAGCCTGAACAATGCACGTGTGAGGAAGCAGTCGCGGAAGGATACTCGCAAACTGTCCAGTCCATCCAGATGTCTGTTCCCCCGACTTGTCATTTTTGAGGCGCTTGTGAGGAAGGCATTTAGTCGAAGAGTCCGAATCCCATGTCGTCGTCGGACTCCTCCTTCTCCTCCTCCTTGGCGGCCTCGGGGGCAGCCTCGGCAGCACCACCGGCAGCGGCAGCACCGGCAGCGGGGGCAGCAGCGCCGCCGGAGGGGACGGAAGCGAGCTTGGAGGAACCCTCAGAGATCAACTATTGATATTTGGTCAGTATGCGCAGGGGTAGAGGTGGCTGGTAACAATTTTGGCGAGACTCACGTCCTGGAGGTTCTTGCCCTGGAGCTCAGAGACAACCTTCTCGAGGCGCTCGGAGTCAGCGTCAATGCCGACGGAGGAGAGGACCTCCTTGATGTCAGAGGCAGAGGGGGACTCGTTGCCAGCAAGGGCGAGGAGGAGGTAGGCTGCGAGGTGCTTCATTTTGATTTACTTTTGAGGAAAGAAAAATTCGATGTTAGCGGATATCTTCAAATGGAAAATTGAATGCGAAACAGCGCGCGCACAACCCAGTGGCTGATGGTGCCGATGTTGTTTCCAAAAGCGAGATTTGTAACGATGCGCAACATACTTTTGAATGTTCTTAATGGGAACTGAGAAACAATCGATTTAACCGCAAGTTGGGCGGAGACTGCAACGTCGAGTTCTGGCGGTGGTTGAGGATCAAAAAGTAGTCGTGGTGCACCAAGTTCGTGGGAAAAGTGCGCTACGGCTGCTGTGGCTGAGTCACCGCTCGGCAGAAAATCTAAGCGAGTGTGGCGCATGAGCTACTCACGTGATATGTAGCCATATCGGCGGGCATGATGTCCAAAGCAAACCCCATCCTATCCCCGCTTCAACGCTGTCGTCTGCTAGGCAGTGCTGCAAGAAGTCCTTCCGCGTAGACCTACGCGCTCACGCCACCTGAAAGCAAAACAGTACACCATTTTTGCCATTTCGCTCCGGCGCCCCTTTATTGATCAGACCCTTGGCGGTGTTTCGCTCGGAGTCATGAAGTTACAAAGTCGAACCAACCACCGACGGTAACTGGGCTCTTACATCTCACAACATTCCAAGCATATTCCTTTACGCGTCGATCTCACCTCAAGCTCTCGAAATGAGTGTATGTCGATCCCAAACCAGAGAGCTGCAGCCAGAATCTCTAACCTCTCACAGTTCCTCGACTCCGTTCTTACGTCTCTTGAGACCGGCAAGCCGGTTCCACTCTCTGCTCCATCCACTGCTCCGAGCACATCCGTTCCAGCTCAGAGAGACAACCGGAGAATGGCCGGAACTCAGATGTCTCAGGTAACCAGCTCCAGTAGCTCTGGAATCAAGCGAAAAGCCGACGATCAGCTTTCTCGACCGTCGAAACCCGTGAATCCGCCACCGAACAGGACCCTGCCGAGCCGGCCTGGGGCTTCGTCTACCACGCCAAAGCCCAATACATCCGTTTCCAACACTAACTCGGTCAATCATGGTCCCACCCCCAGGGTAATCGCGAGGAGCAACACAGCCACGTCCAGTTCGGGCACCTCCGTGAAAACAGCGCCTGCGAAGCCGACCGTCGCAAAGCCAGCAGTCGCAAAGCCTCCTGTCTCCAAACCGACGCCGGCCACAGCAGCTGCACCGAAGCCAACAGGGGCTAAGGTGGCTCCGACCTCGTCCAAGCCACCACCAAAGGGCTCCTTCGCAGCCCTCATGCAACAAGCAAAAGCCATTCAGGACAAAGTTCCCGCTCAGATCGGCACGCTTCGCCATCAGAAAGTACAAAAGGAGAGACTGAGCAAGCTGGAGCGCAAAAGACGGCTTGAAGAGGCCAAGGCGCAAGCAAAGGCTGCACGCTCTGGAAAGCGCGCGGCACCTGCCGCTTCGTCCAGCAGCGCCGCAGTCAAGCGTCGAACACCCGAACCGCTGTCGTACAAAGGAACCGCCAAGCCCGCTCAAACTCCGGAGCCGTCCACATACCGTGGAACAGCGGGTCGGCAATCTCAGCGAAGCAGTGCTGAGCGACGGCCGGCGAAGCGTCGGATGGACGAATACCTCGCAACCGACGAAGAAGACGAGGGTGATTACGGCGGCTATGGGGAGTATGACGATTACTATTCGGATGCGTCATCTGACATGGAGGCCGGCTTCGACGATGTGCGAGAGGAGGAGGATGCAGCATTGAAGTATGCTCGGAAGGAAGATGAAGAAGAGATGCGGATGGAAATGCTGGCGAAGAAGGCGAAGATGGAGCGCCAGAAGAAACTCGAAGCTCTGGCATCTCGCAATAGGCGATAATCACCCCTGTTCAACACGCGACTATTCATATTTTCATTTGTCAAGAGACAGAGGTTTTCTCGTCACCTTATGGGAGGAGCATCTTGAGCGTTTTTGTCTTGAATCACCTTTTACACCGGGGAGCATTTTTATTTTCTTAGTTGCTATCTAGCGGGCGTTGGATCAATACCAGATGAGCGTTTGCTTTGGTTCGTTAATGAACAGGTTCATCTCACAGGCAACATCTCATCTTTTACTATGTAGTTGGTGTGCGGTTTTCACCAGCGCGACCGGAGTTGTTATCGGACTCGAATCTGCGACCTCTCATTTTCCAGGATCCACCGTGTTGGAAAACGATGAAATTTATGTGATTGTCTGATACTGCCCCCGTAGATTTTCCGTCGTGACAGTAAACAGGACTCTCAACTGGTGAGCCCCACCAGCTAATTGTGACATCACCCGCTTATCCAGTTGTCCTATTTCTTGTCTACTTGCAAGCCCACGACTTCGCGATTTGCAAAGTTATCAATTATCTTTCATGAGCAGCAAATTCAATATGGAGTCCATTCACCATGTTTCAACATCATCTAAAATCCTGTTCGGCAAAGTCCGCAGGATGGTGCCGCCGATGCTGGAAAAGTTCCATAAAGGCAAGAGACATGCGCCGGACATGCTCTGGTATCTTGTATTCTGGCTGTACCGAACAGAGACTGATGGCGCACTTCAGGTCAGCTTGGGCGAGTTGCGGTCATTGGAGGATGCGCTGAGTAGGTTGCTTCTGATGTTTGAAGACAGATTGGGTGGACTAAAATGATCAAGTTATACCGGCGCTCCCTATTTCTCTGCGATGGCCTCGGCCAAACTAGGTATGTACACTTGGTGGTCCCGATACGAGACGGTGTGTCTGCAGGCTAATTTGAATTTCAGGCTGTGATATGGTACGATTCTATCCAAGAGATTGTGCCACTACGACTAAAGTACTGATGTCCGTTAGAGCCATGTTCTCTGTGAACGCTCCGCTGCACCCGTAAGCTCTCATTGCCGGCCTACCTTGCGTGCGCGCCAAACAAGGGCGGAAAAATTGACGTCGCTCAACCCAGGTTGTCAAATCATACTCGCCAAACCTGATGGTTCATCCCATTCTTCCGAGCTCAGACTCTGTCAAGGATCCCAAGTCCATTGATGCGTCAGAGCTAGCGGGGCCCATCATCGGCATGCTCTCGCGCTTACATGCTCTGGTCATTGGTCCAGGTCTCGGACGCGATGGGGTCACACTTCAGGTCGTTGCTGAGGTCATCAAGGAAGCTCGAAAGCAGTCTATTCCATTTGTCCTCGATGCAGATGGGCTGCTCATTGTCACGCAAGATCCAGAACTGATCAAAGGATACAAAGAATGCATTTTGACACCTAATGTTGTTGAGTTCGGACGTCTTGCCAAGGCGTTGGGGGTCCAGGTGAGCAGCCAAGCAGAGCTCGATACCAAGACTAGCGAGGATGAGAAAATCAGCAAAGAGTCGGACGCCTGTGAGCAGCTTTCAAGGGCTTTGGGTGGAGTGACAATCATCCAGAAAGGACCCCATGATGTCATCTCAAACGGGGTCACCAGTCTCATTTCAAGCGTGCAGGGAGGTTTGAAGCGCAGTGGTGGTCAAGGCGACACGTTGACGGGATCTTTGGGGACAATGTTGGCCTGGCGAGCAGCTTATCACAACAAGCTGTGGGATTCAGGCGAGAAGGACAATGACCAGGAAGCGCAGAACAAGGAGAGTGTTCAGTCTGAGCTCGAGACAGAAGGCAAGCGCATGTCCCCAGCGACAACATTGCTACTCGCCGCGTGGGCGGGAAGCTCCATTACGCGCGAGTGCTCACGTCGGGCCTTTGAAAAGAAGGGCCGCAGTCTGCAAGCCAGTGATTTGACAGAGGAGGTTCACCCTAGCTTTTTGTCGCTGATTGGCGAGCCCGAGGGCTCGAAGACGCACCTTTGAGTCAGACTTGAGCAGGCAGCGACATCGTCCTCTATGGTCTAAATATGAAGTGTCTTATGTGACGAGTTTTTTTTTAGAAATATCCGTACAGCTCAAGCAGAGGAAAGTGATGGAAAGAAGAACTTATGATATATGGCAGTATGATGGTTGTACATAACTGCTACAAACTATCTTGTTGTTGAAATTGAGAGCTTGACACACAACAATGAGGTAGTCCCAAGGACCGGATGGGCCATGTCTCTTCATCGCCCAAGCCCGCAGTGGCTATGTTGAACCGTAAGATTAGACAGTTGCCTGGCCACTTCCGTCTACGTGGTTGAGAGACCCAGGCAAAGTGCAGACCTGCGCAAAATCTCCAGATGTGAGACATGTACTCGCCGATCGGTCAGGTCAATGCACTGCTGCATAGATGGGTTTCCCAGAAATGGCGTACTTCTTGTGATAATCTTTTCCCAGCCGTAGCGGAAACCCCTCCTATACATCGAATATCACGTCTTGAGGAATATTTTGGTCATTCCTTCTTCAATTACCCATAGCCTAACACATTGAAAAAGAAAATTGCGACATGAATAGCTGAAATGGAATATCAATAGCAGCTTTTTGGATTCAATGTATCATATCAGGATCCAGTCTTCCAAGAGCTGCCGCCACGTCCATTCAGCCCAGTGATTAATTCTCTTCTTACCTAATTTAGCCTGGTCTCACTACCTACACCTCAGCTAATTTTAATCTGTCATTGTTTCAAAGTTCCAGAGTATACATCTCAGCCTTGCCTTGCCCAAAGTCACAGAGACACGAATGCCCAGCCACGGTGTAACACAAACCCAATGACAACCTGATGGAAAAGGTACTCGAGGCGGTATAAGCTGCTGCCACGTGCCAAGTCAAGTGATCCAAACCGTGCCGTTTCGATACTTTTTCTGAACAAACAAAAATAGCTGGGACGTCGCCGTTGGGCCACCCACCATGAGGCTGACTACCAATGTCCACGGCTCATCCAAGACAAGATTCCCCGCAGGAGTGCAACTCGGTCACAGGCAGTCTCGCTGACAAGACCTGAGCAATTCACATGATTCCTCTCATTCAAAGTGAATAGCGATCGGTGTCTGTCACCCAGAAGCACATTGGTGATGTCTTAGAGGCCGTATTCCGGTCCTCGTATCTGCGCCCCGCTCGAGGCTGGATGGTTGCCAGCCTGGAGGAAAAGAACGGGAGCTGAAGCGGACATGGCATGTCTCGTGGGAAAGCTACACCACATACCCTGCACTCTCTCAGCCCGAGGATGATGCGTTCATGCTCTTCCAGTAGGGAAGATGACGAGGAGCCCAGCTTTGACGGGTCAGCTAACCGTGTGAGAGAGGCATCGGCAAGCATGTTGACGAGCTGGTCTATTCTTGGGAAATCCCAGATCTCACATCCAACAGACGCAATCATGCCCTCGGAAGCACAAGTATAAAGCCCTCGACATTCTTCCACAAGTCCGACCGTCTCCATCAAACTCATCTGCCCGTCTCTCTCCAATCGAGTACGACGCAAACTCACTTTGAGCAAAGTCATTCACCGTCCCACCGAGATCCAAACATCAGTCACCATGTACTTCTCTACACTGGCGATCCTCATCACCACGGCCACGATGGCTCTTACCAGCCCTGTGTCCCCCAAATGCGGAACCTGTAATCCGCTCTCGGGTCAAAACAGCTGCGACGTAACCACCTCGTGTATCAACACGGGAAAAGCCTTCCACTGCGCATGTCGGGCCGGCTATAAAGCCTCGGAGAGGAACGATGATGTCCAGAGCCAATTCCGCCTCAACATGCCCAATTACGAGTTCCTGGTCTTTGTGCCGGAGAAGACTGTGTGCAATACTCTCTGCGACAATCCATATGCGGCTCCGGCGGACCTCTGCCGTGAGGTTCGCAAGTATGACAACTGCGTCGTTTAGGACTTTGGCTGGATCCATGCTCAATTGACATGGAAACTAGGAGGACAATGATATGTGCCAATCGAAGAGAAATTTTCCCGATGAGGATGTGGTGGATATACATGTGACAGGGGAGACGATGAGAACTGTTGGGATGCTGAGACGTCGGTTTGATGGTGGGAATGGGCGAGGAAGATTGTTCCATACTCTGGATGCGATCATATAGCTGATAATAACACACTCTTATTTCAGTTGGCTGAAGGGACTTGCAGAGTGTCAACGTAATCAGGATTCAGTCTAGCAGGTTGAAAAAAGGAAAACTTCGGAGATCAATTATTTGACTGTCCAAGCACACTTTTCGTGCGCAAAGTTCTAGCCCATTCGCATAAAGAGTCCAAAATCAGACGCCTTAACACCCTTGGCCTTGGACTCTACCAGGTCCACCAGATGCATCTCAAAATCACGCAAAGGGCTCCGTTGCCCTGAAGGCGAAGGGAAGGAAAATGTAATACAAATATAACCACTACATTAGCCGTGCATCTCATCATCTCCATCAAAGAACACCAAGCGGGAGCCATTTCCAACGATTTGCCACACCTGGATAATATGAAATTAGCAAATTTGTTCCCATCAAGATGCAGTAAACAGGGGAAACATACATTCAACTCGGAATATTCCTGAAGGGTGGTGGTGAGTTGGTCTTCGGTGAACCCCTTCGCCAAGACACGCTCGCGAATACGTCTCACGCTGAGCGCGTTGTCCTCGTCATCACCGATGGCGGCAGCACCACTCTCCCGCAAAGTGCGAATCAGAGTGTAAATCTTGCTGCTGGGGGTATGATCGGCACCGGACTCGCCGTCATTGTACAGGGAGGCCTTGCTGACCTCGATGAGACGAAGCGCTTCGTCAACGTCTTCGCGCACCACCTCCTCGCTGAAGCGCAGGCGAGCCAAAGCCTGTGACAGACGCACAATACCCAACAAGGTACGAGGGGTGACATGGGAGAATTGCTGCTTGCGAGCCTCATCCTTCTTTTGGCGCTTTCGCATGGCAACATAAGCGCCGACCATGTAGTCGGAGACACTTGTGGGAACCACGGGGCGGTAAGTCCGAGCCTTGGCGATGTATTGACGGACTTCATGAGGGGTGAACATGACGCCTGCGTCTTCGGTTTCAGGGTGCTTGTTGTGCATGTGAACGTAAGTAACGTGATTGGCAAGCTCCTCATCCACCTCACGGGATGGAGTGTCCAGCAGGAGGAACATGACGTCGAATCGAGAGAGAAGGGCGGCGGGGAGATTGATATTTTCGACGGGTGAAATACGAGGGTTATAGCGACCATACAACGGGTTGGCGGCAGCGAGGATCGAGGTTCGTGCATTAAGGGTGGTAGTAATACCGGCTTTGGAGATGGAGATGGTCTGTTGCTCCATGACCTCGTGAATTGCAGTTCGGTCGGAATCATCCATCTTGTCGAACTCGTCAATGCAGCAAATACCGTTATCAGCGAGAACCAAGGCACCACCTTCCAGCATCATCTCATCGGTGACAGGGTCTCTCATCACAGCGGCAGTCAGACCGACACCACTGCTTCCACGTCCGGTCGTGTAAACACCACGAGGGGCAACTTTGGTGATGTATCGAAGCAACTGGGATTTGGCAACACCAGGGTCACCCATCAAGCAGATGTTGATATCACCACGAATATGCATGCCATCGCCCATCTCTTTGGTAACACCGCCAATCAGCAGGAGCAACAGTGCCTTCTTGACATCAAGATGCCCAAAGATTTCGGGGGCGATCGAGCGCGAGAGGTACTCGTACATGTTGCCGGAGTTTTGGTACTGCTCAATCTTCCGCAAAGTCCGGGCGTCCATGCCAATCTCATTATAGGCCTTCTTATGCTGTGTGATGTTTTGAGCTTCCAGGTATGTGTCTGTCAAAAGACCGGCACGGATAGCACGGAAGCCGGTGTACGGAGTAGGCAAGAAGATGCCAGCGATGTCAACCACATCTCCAGGGTTCAACTGGCGGGTCTGGGCTCCGTGGCAGTGAACAGTCATAGTGCGAGGGATGTGTCCCACAGGCACCTGATCGGCCATTTCTTGAATCTTGACTTCCTGGAAAGGAACGAATTTGGACGCTCGGGTCGACAAAAACAGCTGGCCCTTGGTGTTGTTCTTCTTGCAGTCCTCCGAGAGACACTCCGACAGAGGCATGAACTGCTTCGTCGTCACGGGCTGGAAGACTTCACAGCCACAGACATCGCAAGTGTATGCGTTGATTTGAACGGCAGGCTTGACATCGGACACACGGGTGGTAATGCCGCGTACGGTGATCAGTGTGCCAAGATGCTCACCACGCACGTTTCGCACGGCCAATGCTTTGCCAGCGCGGTCACTGCTAGAGCCCGATGGTGTGAGGGGCTTGAAGTTGAGCGTGTATCGTCGAGTCAACTCAGGCGGGAATAGGGAAGCAATGGGCGCGGCATCCATATCAGCTTCCGACTGCATCTGTTGCGTTTCGTTGCGCTTCTCGCGTTGAGACATGATCACATCCAGCACGTCATCTTTGAAACTATGGAAATTGTTAGGTATCAAGGTCGCACTGCAAAACACGGACTGGAGGACATACGTAATCTCCTTGGTCTCTTTGGGCATGACAGCATCCACGGCTTGTGAGAAAACATCGATATACCGCTTCGTATTCTTCTGGATAGAGTCCACCAGCTTCAAGCTTTGCTGCATCTCCTCTGTCAAGGTTTTCTCGTACTATGGGGGATTGTTAAAAATTGGTGCCCTTTCACCGGCGATTGTAACAGTGTGGCGCACTCACGACATCCAGATCGTCAAGCTCAATGACAATGTTCGATGCTTCGCGATTGGCGATGTCCTGCAGAATTTGCATGTACTTGAGCTTCGGTTCCCGGCGCCTCGTCGCTCCCCGTGTCTCTGTTCTCTCATCGTCGACATCGTCCATGAAGTCATATTCATCACTGGATCGATTCCCGTCAATGTTTAGATCCTCCAACGCTTCGGTCGCAGCAGCTTCGGAGGTCGACTGGAGGGTCTTGAAATGCTGCAAGAAATCCTTGAAACCGTCTAATTGCGCGGCATAATCGACCGGCGCCTGATACTGTAGCAAAGCCATGCTGGAGGGGGGTGCACGAGGTTGCGCTCGACTTGTTCCAAATGAGCGTAAAGGTTTGTTGAGACGGGGCAGCTACGACGGAAAGGTCCGAGCCAAGACCCCCCTCCCTTCTGAGAATCTGCGTTTGCCCGTGGAGCGAGACGCGCAACACGAAAAGACGCGCCAAGTATGCCGCTAACTCCTTTGGGAGAAGTTGCACGATCCACGTGTAGCACCGCCAGCAACCCCCTTCGGTAGATCAGTTTCTCCATCTTTCCGGCCATTCGGTCAGGGCCAATCGCCGAGAGTCAGCTGACCGGTCACTTAGCCTCGGCTGCCCGGAGTTGGTCGACGCTAGTGGCCCGGCGGGTGTGGACTGCGGAGACCAAGAGAGATACAGTCCGGGGGGAGGACCTTCGCTCATGCGGCCGAACATCCCACTCTTGAGATCTTCTCGTCTCTTCCGTGCTTTCTGTCGCTCCCAGAAAGGCGATCAACGCTGCATCAATGGCGCCCAAGAAGCCTTCCACCACGGCGGAAGTTGCGCTGATTCCTCTCAAAAATTGTCTCGTCAACTTACCGCCGTCAGTGGTTGCTTTGTTGGTCAATGCTAACACTGTGAGTTACCGAGTTTGGATCGGACGACGTGAAAGGTTGAGCTAATTTCCCTGGCTACTGTAGCCTGCACAAAATGTCATTATCGAGCTGCAATACAAGGCTCCTTCAGGCAAGGTCAATGGCGCTCCGCCTCAGCGGTCATGCTTTTTGGGCTGGACAGGCATGCCGAGCAAACGGAAGCTTGCGCCGGTAGTAGGCCGGGAAGGAATGAATGGCGGCTTCTCTAGAGAGCAAGAGATTTCCACCGTCGAGCTTGATACAACGTTTGGGCGGCTTCTTGGACTGACCGAGGGACAAAAGGCAAAGACATCTTCCCACCCCACATCGTCCGCATTGTCGCGTGGGGTAAACTGACTCCTTACAGGTCGGTCTGCTGGTGCACCTCGATCCACCAGTTGCGCACACCATCAACATTGAGCCTTTGACTCCAGAGGATTGGGAGAGTAAGTGAAGCCTTTTGCTGAAATGCGCCTGCGCCATATAACTGACTGACTCACTCTCGTGCCCCCTTAGTCATTGAACTCCACGCCACCTTTTTGGAACTCAATCTTCTCTCTCAGATCCGTGCGTTGCCCAATCCCTCGTACAGTACCGCACAAGCCGAACATCTGCATCCGCTTGCACTTCATCTCTCACCTACCTCGACGGCCAACATCATTGTCACCTCGTTGACTCCCGCCCCGGATGCAACTTCTCCGTTTGCCAAGATCGCAGCCGACGCCGAGGTGATCGTCGCTCCCAAGGTCCGATCAAAACCTGGGAAATCTCCCCGAGGCGATAGTCGCAGCAATGCCGGCAGCAGCAGGAAAAGCATAGGTGGCCGTAGCTCCGGTAGCACGGTCCGTCACAAGTCCAGCCGGTCTGACTCGAGAGGCGCCTTGTTTTTGCGGGGAGTAGAGCGAACCACGGCTGGTGAATACTTTGACCCCGAGATGGAGGAGGATGAGAACGAAGGGCTTCGGATCTGGGTTGGACCAGAGGTTCTAGCTTCACAAGAGCTGCGCGGTGCACAATGGGCATGTGTGTCCATCGTTCAGCCCGCAGGGCTGAGGCCGCCAATCGATCCTCAGCAACAACTTGCTCAGCAAGAACAGCAAAAAGCTCACGATGCGGGAGCTCCCAGCAGCAAGCTTGTTGCCAAGCTACTCCCGTGGGAGGAGGCGCCAGATAGCAGACATGTGGCAATGTCCACCATGCTTTGCACTTCGTTGGGCGCGGAAAACATCGTTGGAGGGATCATTCGCGTGGAGGCTGCTCCACCACAGCTCCACCGGTCGGCCGTCAAGACTCTGAAGTTATATCCATTCTTGACAGATGCATCGAAGAAGAAAGATGGACTGAAATTTGGTGCTGACACGTCGGCAGCCCGAGACGCGCTAGCTGAACGATTGAAGGTTCTCTATGGCAGCACCGGGTCTGATACAGGGCTATTTGCGGGCCCACTGACCGATGGGATGATTTTGCCAAAGGTTCATAAACACCCCTCGGTGTCGGGCTTCGATGGGGCTATTCTGCGCTTTGATCCTCCTCTCAAAGGCACGTCAGAAGAGAACAAGATCATTTTTGGATGGCTCTTGGGCTCCGAAGCCAAACTGAATGTGGATGTACAAGCCGAGATACCCCCTCCCTCCGACACGACGCTATCTGGACTACCCTCCGAGGACTCCCTTACCGAAAGTGTCCCCCAGCTGGTGGGAATCGACTCAATTATCTCTCAGGCGATGACCAATCTCACAAAGTCCTCTTCTATCCTATTGACGGGCGGGCTTGGGGCTGGCAAAACAGCCTTGACGCACCTGTTGGCTCATCGACTCCGCAAGGAACATCTATTCAACGTGAAGTACTTCTCATGCCGCAAACTCGTCACCGATGAGACTCGGATCTCCAACATCAAGGAGGTTTTGAATCGCCTCTTCATGTCCGCTTCCTGGTGTGCACGCTTGGGTGGGCAAGCTGTTGTGATCCTTGATGATCTTGACAAACTCTGTCCCGTGGAGACGGAAATGCAGGTTGGCAATGACAATGGCCGGAGCCGCCAGAACAGTGAGGTTATCTGCTCAATGGTGCGGGAATACTGCTCCATGAACTCGTCCGTGGTTCTGTTGGCGACGGCTCAGGCCAAGGAGTCTCTGAACAATGTTATCATCGGCGGACATGTGGTTCGCGAGATCATCAACATGCGAGCGCCAGACAAGGAGGGACGCCGGAAGGTCCTGGAGAAACTCACCAGCCAGGACAAGCTTACCGAGTCTCTTAATGGCCACGTTCGATCCACAAGCTCCTCCACCCAAAACACTCAGGATTCGTGGCTCGATCCTTCCAATCCCGGTAGCCGGCCCAGCTCGTCTGGTGGCGATGGGTTCCAGCTTAGCAGAGATGTTGATTTCCTCGAGCTTGCTGGAAAGACTGATGGGTACGCGCCTGGTGATCTGGTGCTTCTGGTTGCTCGTGCGCGCAATGAAGCGCTGATTCGATCTGTTTCGGATCTCTCATCCGAGTCCAAATTGATCACACTGGGCACTGCAGACTTTGACAGCGCATTGAAGGGGTTCACTCCAGCGTCTCTGCGCAATGTCACTCTGACATCGTCCACAACAACCTTCTCTGCGATCGGTGGCCTGTTTGAGACTCGCAAGATGCTGTTGGAAACCTTACAATACCCGACCAAATACGCGCCCATCTTCGCACAGTGCCCGCTGCGGCTCCGCTCGGGTCTGCTCTTGTACGGGTACCCTGGTTGCGGCAAGACGCTTCTAGCAAGTGCAGTTGCCGGAGAGTGTGGCCTGAATTTCATCAGCGTCAAGGGCCCGGAAATTTTGAACAAGTACATCGGCGCCAGTGAGAAGAGTGTCCGAGATCTCTTTGAGCGTGCTCAGGCTGCCAGGCCCTGTGTTTTGTTCTTCGACGAGTTTGACAGTATCGCACCAAAGCGTGGTCATGACTCGACCGGTGTCACCGACCGAGTCGTCAATCAACTTCTCACTCAGATGGACGGTGCAGAGGGTCTCTCTGGTGTATATGTTCTGGCAGCCACGTCCCGCCCGGACTTGATTGATCCGGCGCTGTTGCGACCAGGTCGTCTTGACAAGTCATTGCTGTGTGATATGCCTGCGCAGGCTGACCGTCTTGATATCATTCGAGCTGTGAGCGAGAAGCTCAAGATGAGCGACGAGGTCCGCTCCCGGCTGGACGAGGTCGCCGCACGCACCGAGGGTCTCTCGGGTGCTGATCTCCAAGCCGTTGTATACAACGCGCATTTGGAGGCGGTTCATGACGCACTGGGCGACAGCTCGGCAGAAAAGCCGGGTACCAAGACCGGTACGGCGAAGAGCTCGGCAGCCAGCACTTCGACCAAGTCATTCATCCAATTCCTCTACTCTTCTTCCGAGGAAGCCTCTCGTTCGGTCACTCTCCCGCCCCCGGCTGTGGTTGCTGCCAAACTCGATGCTATCAAGAGTGCACGCCGCCGCCAACGGCAACTGGAGAATGGGTTGACTGCTGCCAGTTCCACTCCTGCTGCGGCGCCCACGACGAATGCGGCTGGAGCTGGAGCCGAAGCTGAAAACGACGGGCTACGGGATGAGATTGTCGTGCGGTGGGAACACATGGAGCGATCTCTCAAGTCGACGCGTGCCTCGCTCAGTCCGGCGGAGCGACGACGGTTCCAGGGCATTTACCGAGAATTCGTAGTCGGTCGCAATGGCGAGATGCCCAACGGAGAGGCAGCAAATGAGATTGGAGGTCGGTCAAGTCTAATGTGATTTGTTCACTTCGTTATCCGGAAAAGACCATCGTCTTCGAATCTTTTCTCTTGTATATTGATATCCCGTCTGCAAATTTCATTGCTACTAGTTGGACTCGTGAACTCCAAATGTATCCTGCAGGAATATTACAATGATTATTAGTTCCAGGTCTTCTGACCGTGTGCCTCTTCCGGGCATGGCCCAGGGAAATATAGATAACCCCCTGGACTTTGACCCAAGTAGGTATCTAATAACATAACCTTCCCGGTCGTTAGGCCACTCATGGTCTCCATTCACATATGGCTCCAAAACCTCCCGGCCAATTCTAGTCCATGAGAATACATGCACGTTGTACTGAAGTTTCCAATCATACACGAATCTTGGCACGATAGACCCAAGGAAAAATATGTGGATCTTTTACAAGCAAGATTGGTTGCCTCACCACTGACCTAACGCGCGTCCACAAGGGGCCAAATAGAATCTGATAGATGAGTAGAATGCCGCCATTAAAAAAAAAAAAAAGGAAAGAACAGAAAAGAAAACAATCTCTCCAAGTAATCATCAACAAAGGTCTTCTTTTCGAAACAATGCAATCGCCAAAAAAGCTGGTAGGTCCAAAAAAAAACAAAGGATACTCTCAAGGAGGAAAAAAGAAACTCTCCCTCGGGGAATCGAACCCCGGTCTCCCGCGCTTATCGGTTTTAATGACAAGCGGAAATCATGACCACTAGACCAAGGAAGATGCGATGATTGAGTTACTGCTCGACCACTTGGTGCTGGTTGATGTAAGTCAAGGCTTTATTTAAAAATATGAGCGAGATTCGTGCTTCTCAGCTCATGTTTAACCGCGCATGTATATTAGGAGCCACGCTTGCAGCGTGTATTAGTACAGTTTTGTCCTTTGGATTCTATGGAGACATGGCTAAATTGCTAGTGCTTGGTGGAAGAAGACAAGAGAAATAACCCAAGAAAGTCATACAAGGAGAGAATGAGCAAAGGAAGAGGAAAGGGGGGAGGAAACAATATAGGATGAACATCCATATTCCAACTGGTCAACTGGACTTCAAAGACAGAGCTACTGGAATTCTCAATGCAAGAAGAAGAAGAAGAAAAGAAATCAAAGAGAAAGAAAAAAAAAAGCGCTCATTGAACTACGAGAGTGTACGCAGGTAAAAAAAAACACATTCCCGCGTATGATTCAAAGCAAGTTTCGCAACCAGGGCCCAGCCCCGTTGCAACTCGCACTCTCGATTCTGTCTCGTCTCAGATAATCCTACATCTAGGTATCTATCTGCGAGACCTCAAAACAACCTCAGCTTCCTCCTCACCTCCATCTCTCCAGCCCAATCCAGCCCAGTCCAGCTACTTCAGGTAGTCGGCGATACAACTACAGATCACCCGACTCACCCACTCCTGATGTCTCTCGTGCCACAAGACCGGTGGTGGGTCAATGTTGGGCAACCACCATTCCACCCCGTGGTAGAGGGTGCACTCCATGCACAGACATCGTGTCGTTTCCGTGCTCACCCCACAGAAGCAATCCCGACAGTGGATGTATGGCCCCAGACCCGGATGAGCCGCGAGCTATATTGAGACGAGTGAGTCAATTAGCCTTGAAACATTTATTGAAACCAAGACTAAAAGGTGAGAAGAAGGAGAGGGAGAGGGAGAGGGAGAGGGAGAGAAAGAAAGAGTAAACACATACCCGATATGCGCCGGTGATCTCCCGGTACAGACTCGGGTGAGGCTGGATGATGGGACTCATCTCCAGACCTCGTCGCTGGTGAAGGGGGGGAGTGTCCTCCCGAGCCTGGGTGTACCGGAGTTCGACGATGACCTGTTGGTCTAGCTCGTCGAGTCGGTCACTGCGGGTCTGGCTGGCACTGGGGGGATGGTGGTTGAGGTTGAGGTTGTTGACAACCCGCTTGACCTTGTGCAGGTGCTTTTGCAGTGCCTTGTGGGCCTTTTGGAGGTATTGCCGGAGGTGGAGGTGGGTCTGGAGTAAGAAATTGAGCACTGAATTATGATAGAACTGTCATCGGATTGATCTGTGGTGAGGGCAGTTGCTTACCTTGAGAGTCATCTTTCTGTTGTCTGTCAGAAACCAAGGTGAGAAAGTCAGAGTGAGATGAATCAGATTGTAGAGGATGATGCTGAGTGATGGGAGACATTTCTCATGGGAAGTACGCCTCTCTACTTAAGTAGCCAAAATAGCTGGTAGGCTCCGATCTGAGGGTGTCCGGAAAATGGATATGAGATGGATGCCTCGGACCTCGATGAGTAGGTGTTAGGCAACGCCCGTGACCACCAGTGAGGTGAATAATCTTGAGGAGGTAAGACCCTAGGCTCCAATCTACAGAAACACCGGCGTAGAGATGAATGGCTCCCATTGCGGAATTTTCTAGACGCAAACCCCCCAGGCCGTGTGACGAATGATCCACAGGCTTCGGCAATCTCAGAAGAACCTGACTCCGTCTCAAGTAGCCTATCTCAGCCTGGATGCCCATCTACACGTTTCTTTGATCAGCGAGCCAGACTTTGTAGAAAGTCCCGGAGGAGATAGATTCAGGAGCAAAAATATGTGGGTGGGTGTGGGGTGTGCGATGAGGCAAAAACTAGGTTCTCGGTAGCGATCAAATGCCTACTTATGCATCAGGTCCAATCTTATGAACGCTAACAGCACTCTCATCATTCCCTTTCCAACGCAATCTCCACCAGCTTCTCCAACTTCCTCCATTCTGCACTCACAACCGCCTTGGAGGTACTCGGATCTATCCCATTTGCTTTAAACTCATTGTGAACCTGTGCAAAATTTGCACCAACCAGTCTCTTGAAACTTGGAACTGTGCAGCTCTCAGCTTGTCGACTGGCCAAGTCAGCAAGCAAATACCACAGGACATAGTGGAAATTCATCTGAGTTTCTTGAATGAGGGCAGCTTCCTTTGAATCAGACTCAAATCCCTCCTGGGAAAGATAAATTGCCAATTTTGCCAGCACCCAGCCATGCAATTGACGGATGGGATGACTGGGGCTATATAAGACCGGATCAATTCGCAGATATCGGATTGCCGCATGCAGGAAGCTTTTGCTGAAATTGTTGACGGAAAGGAGGGAGAGGATGAGCTGGTCACGTAGAGAGGCATATGGCTGGCGGGTCAGGGGCCAGTTGGATGTCTTTTTGAGTGTGTGCATTGCTGACTCCAGAGCTTGGATTTGTTCTTGTGGCTTGCTGTCAAAATATGAGGCCTCCTGCATCAGCTCCAGGGTCTCTTTCTCTGCAGCCTCCAAAGCGGACCGGTCCTTGGGTGAATGCGAGAATCGGTCTTCCGGGCCATCTGTACCCTTTGCACATTTGGTGCACTGGCAGTCAAAATAGTATCGTTCAGAGAGCTCTTTGCGGCGAACGGCATAGGGAGTGGTGGTATCAATGTATGAGATGAAAATTTGCTCATCTTTCTTGATGGGACGGATGGCTTTGACAAAGAGCTCCTCGCCATCAAATCCGACGGTGGCATTGTAGTCACAGCCGTGATTGATCAAAGCGGCGAATGGATGTAAGTAAAGACCGATGCGATCGTACATGGCGGTGGTCAGGTTGAAAGAATTCAGATCCAACTTCAGACATCATCAAGTTAGTCATTTGCATCACTCAGGTCCCCTCCTCCGACAAGACGAGATTCCTCGTGCAAGGTGCAACGTACTCGGGCCGCATATCCCATGATCACCTCCTGGCTGATGTTCGTCTCCGAGTAACTCTTGACAGCTTTGGACAAAAGATTCATTCGATCCAGCTGAGCCTGGCTTTCAGAAATCTCCTGAATATGTGTCTCGAGGTTGGTGAAGAGGTCCATCTCCTGAGTCGTGCACTTGTTCTTCCACGCCCGGAGGATGATCCGCAAAAGCGCCCGGCCATTGTTGGGCAAAATTTGGGGCTTCAAATTTTGAAAGATCTTACACTCCAGAGAGTGTGCAAATTTCCAGTCTTTGAGCTGACATGTCTGAATTGAGAAGTGTTAGAAGCTGAGGTTGTCGAATTGAATTTGATGTGCTGCAAAGAGTGAGGAGCCCAGTACTGTCGATGGCGAGACTTGCGCTGTAGAAAACATGGGGTTCCCACCCCTGGAGAAACCCTCACTTGATCGTTTGACTTTCACCAATTAAGAGAGAAAAAGAAGAAGTAAAATCAAAAGATTGAGTAAAGGAAAAAAAGAAAGAAAAAAGAGAGAACATGGTACATACTCTATCACAATATCTGACAACCCGACACCCTGTACAAGCCTTCAGGTCTGTCCCCGTCTCCATTTGCCGCTTTCCGAAGCAGCCCGCGCAAGTATCGTCCAGGCGCGGCGAGTCAAGAACCGCTACAAACGGTACTTTTGCATGCACAACATCTTGCCCGATTTGGATATCTTTTGTTGCAAACAGTCCATTTCCCATACCATGGGGGGCAAGGCGTGGAACTGCATTTGTAACCACTGAAGGAAAAGGTTCTTGAGATGTCATGCTTATTTGGGCGGATTGTCCCTTTTATGTCTCTGGTCTCGAAGGTTTAGGAGGTGGAAATGGGAGGAATATATTTGGGTTGGGTGGGTACCACTCGGCATGCTGAGTCATCTGTTGGCTGCGTGAACCAGAGGGCGAACGGAAAGGTGTCAACCTTAACTTTATTTGTCATGGAACTTCTCGAGAAGGTACTCAGGGGGGTAGGTAAGGATGATGGAAACAGTCGAACAATCCTATATCCAGATGGTGATACGAGCAAGATCCCCAGTACGTCAAGAGTCTTTGCAAAACTAGAAAAAAACCACCGAGGATGGAAATCTCTCATGAGAAGCAGCTGGGATAGAAATCGAACAAGGTGAAAAATCTCTTTTGTCGCTGAAACACAGGCAACCAAATCAAACATCCAATCAAAAGAAAAAGAGAAACCCATCACACATAAATATTACACAAGTTGACCAGTCCCAGGCATTTCTGGCCTGGGAGATACTTTGAAAACCATCATGACAACAGAGCACCAAGAAGGCTCTGTGATCCCCCCGTTCGCCATAGTTGTCAAGTCATCCAGAATAGGACTGGAATGAAAAAAAAAGACACGAGAAAAAAAAAAAAAAAGAAACAAGCAGGAACCAATCACTGCGGGAACCCAACCAATATGAAACCGAAACATCAATCACACAACGTTGATCGGCATGAAATACTCTTAACCGTACCTTCCCTCACAGGAGCAAGCCCCTGCCTCTGCAGTTATACTATCAGAGACGGAAAGATTGCCTGTAACTGTCGCTCAGGTAAGACAGCCATGAAGGAAGACCAGAGTGTCACTGTGTGGACCAAGTGAAACTTTTTTTTTTCAAGAGGAAATTGTTCAACGGATGCGCCGTGACCTTTACAGAGCCTCCTTGCCGCCGACAAACTCGGCCCAGGTGCGGACCTCGGAGGGAATACCATCGGGGCGGGGGAGCTTCTCGTTCATGCACTGAGCGAAGAGAGTAGCAGTCTGGGGGGAAAAAAAAGCAGAAATGTTAGCACTGTGATCCACGAGCAATCAAATAACAGCGAAGACGTAAATGGGGTGAGTTACATACCTTGGGCTCCATGAACAAGGGAACGCTGAAGTCGACAGCGTTGCGGCGCATGACGTAGTCCTCATCCAGCTGAGTCTTGCCACGGGTCTTGGCCAAGTTGAAGACACCACGGATGTCGTACTTCTGGAAGACCTCACGAAGAGCGCGCTTGTTCTTCTTGGGGAACTCAATCACAGTGACGGTGACATTGTCCTTGCAGGTGGACTCCAGGTGAGCCTTGACCTCGGGGTTGGCGGCGTAGAACTTGTAGCCAAGAGGGTTCAGGTAGTCGACAATGGTGGTCAGGTAGGGCTGGGTGATATCACCACCAAGCAGGATACCCTCACCCGCCTCGGGCATGCGGAAGTTCATGGTGGACTGCAGCGAGGTCCAGTAGGCCTCAATCAGATCCTTACCGAAGCAAGCCATCTCACCGGTACTGGCCATCTCGACACCCAGGAAGGGGTCGGCACCAGCCAGACGAGTCCAGGAGAATTGGGGAACCTTGGTGGCGAGGTAGTCACGCTTTTGCACCATCAGGTCCACAGGCTCGGGAACATCACGGCCGACCAAAGCCTTGGTGGCCACGTCGATGAAGTTGGTACCCAAGACCTTGCTGACGAAGGGGAAGGAACGGGAAGCACGCAGGTTGCACTCAATCACCTTGAGCTGGGGCTCAGCACCTTCCTGGTCGGCCTTGATGATCTGCATGTTGAAGGGACCAGTGATGTTCCAGGCCTTGGCGACCTTCTCCGCAATCTCCTTGACACGGGCCATCACGGGCGCCTCCAAGTTGACGGGGGGAAGGACCAGGGTGGCATCACCAGAGTGCACACCAGCGGGCTCAACGTGCTCGCTGACGGCGTGCACCAGAAGCTTACCGTTGGAAGCGACGGCGTCCACGTCAATCTCTTCCGCACCCTCAATGAACTTGGTGATCACGACGGGGTGGTCGGGAGAAACAGCGCTGGCGTTGAGAAGCTTCTCCTTGAGCTCGTCGACACTGTAGATGACGTTCATGGCCGCACCGGACAGGACGTACGAGGGACGAACCAAGACGGGGTAGCCTACGGACTCGGCGAACTTCTCCGCATCGGCGACGGAGGTCAGCTCCTTCCAGGCGGGCTGATCCACACCGATGCTGTCAAGGATCTGCGAGAACTTGTGGCGATCCTCGGCCTTGTCAATGTCCTGAGGATCGGTACCGAGAATCTTGGCACCACCGGTCTCCTGGAGACGCAGAGCAATGTTCTGGGGCAGCTGACCACCGACGGAGACAACGACACCGTTGGCGCTCTCCAGCTCGTAGATATCCATTACACGCTCGTAGCTCAACTCCTCAAAGTACAGCTTGTCGGCGGTATCGAAGTCGGTGGAGTAGGTCTCGGGGTTGTAGTTGATCATGACCGTCTTCTTGCCCATCTTGCGCAGCGAGAGAGTGGCGTTGACCGCGCACCAATCGAATTCGACGGAGCTACCGATACGGTACACACCGCTGCCGAGGATCAAAGTGCCGTGGTCATCAAAGGTGACATCGTGCGAGCTGGCATTGTAGGTGGTGTAGAGGTAGTTGGTGTCGGCGGGGAATTCGGCAGCCAGAGTGTCAATCTTCTTCACCCAGGGAGTGATGCCGAAAGACTTGCGGCGAGCACGCACGTCATCCTCGGAGGAGCCCACGAGCAGGGAGATTTGCTTATCGGAGAAACCGAGCTTCTTCGCCTTCAACATGGTCTCCGCGGTGATTCCAAAGAGGCTGCCGATCTCCTTCAACTCGTTGTTGCAGTCCACGATGTTCTGGATCTTGTAGAGGAACCACTTGTCGATCTTGCTGAGCTCGTGAACCTTGTCGACTGAGTAGCCCTCGTGGAGCATAGCCTGACCAACGGCCAACCAGCGGCGATCGGTCGGGTTCTTCAGGACCTCGTCCAGGTCCTCAAAGTGGTCTCCCTGAAGACCCAGGTACTTCGGGTCGACCTGGCGGATAGCCTTCTGGAGGGACTCCTCGAAGGTACGACCGATAGCCATGACCTCGCCGACCGACTTCATAGCACTGCCGATGTCGCGGTTCACATGCTGGAACTTGCTCAGATCCCATCGAGGGATCTTGGTGACAATGTAGTCGAGACTGGGCTCGAAGTTGGCAGTGGTCGTCTTGGTGACCGCGTTGGGCAGCTCAGGCAGAGTGTGGCCGAGAGCGATCTTGGCGGCGGTATAGGCCAGCGGGTAGCCAGTAGCCTTGGATGCAAGAGCCGACGAACGCGACAGACGCGCGTTCACCTCGATGACACGGTAGTCGAGACCATCCGGCTGGAGCGAGTATTGGACGTTGCACTCACCCACGACACCCAGGTGGCGGACGATCTTGATGGCGGCGGTACGGAGCATGTGGTACTCCTCGTCCGAGAGGGTCTGCGAGGGGGCCACCACGATACTGTCACCAGTGTGAACACCGAGAGGGTCAAAGTTCTCCATGTTGCAAACGGTGATACAGTTGTTGTCGGCGTCACGGACGACCTCATATTCGACCTCCTTCCAGCCCTTGAGAGACTTCTCGACCAGAATCTGGGGAGCCAGAGACAGAGAGCGAGAGGAGAGATCACGGAGCTCGTCGGGGTTGGCCGCGAAGCCGGAACCGAGACCACCGAGCGCGTAAGCGGAACGGACGATGATGGGGTAACCGACGGACTCGGCGGCCTTGAGGGCGTCGTCAACGGTGCTGACGGCGATCGACTCGGCGATGGGGATGTTGATCTCGTTCAGGGCCTGCGAGAACAGGTCACGGTCCTCACTGGTCTCGAGGGTCTTGATGCTGGTACCCAGGACCCGCACGCCGTATCGCTCAAAGATACCCATTCGGTTCATCTGCACACCCAAGTTCAGGGCTGTCTGTCCACCAAAGGCGAGGAAGATACCGTCGGGGCGCTCGCGCTCGATAACGTGGGTGACATATTCGGGAGTGACGGGAAGATAATAGACCTCGTCGGCCAGCTTGTGGTCCGTTTGAATCGTCGCAATGTTCGGGTTGATGAGCACCGACTTAACGCCCGCCTCCTTCAAAGCCTTGAGAGCCTGAGAGCCTATACCATGATAAAAATAATAATTAGCAGGCCCAACAAACACGAATTTTTTTTTTCTTTTTTCTTTTTTTTTTTTTTAGAGAAAAAGTACTCCAAGGTGGTCGCTCCCAAGGATAAAGCGTGAAGGGGAGGGCCCAACGGCTCGGGAGACCGATCTCGCAACTCGCCGGGTAGCTCCCCCGAGAGATTGCTCTCCTGGGGTCATTCGGAGCACCAAAGGGCAAGCCACCCCAATTCAATGCCTTCCCGGACATCTCAATGGGTTATGTGACCGTGATCACAGCTTGTGGGACATACCTGAATAATCAAACTCTCCAGCCTGTCCGATACTCAAGCCACCACTTCCGATGACGAGCACCTTCTTCACGTCCACCAGGTTCCGGCCGGGCTTGACGACACCGCTCGCCAAGTAGGCCTCTGATGAAGGAGCACCTTGCGCCGCGGCCAGACGGCTGATTGTGCTGGAAAAGGCTCGCAGTTGCTGCGAGCGAGCCGCGGAGGGAACCTTCTGCAGGCGCAGAGTAGAGGCTGTAGATCGGATGGAGGCATTGGAGGTGAAGGAACGGAGAGAGAGGGCCGGACGAGCTTCAGCGAGACATCGCTGGCGCAGCAGCGTCGCCGCTTGCCCACAACGCGCAGCAAGAACCATAGCGCTGCTCAAGCGAATTATCTCGGAGACTGTTCAATTGCTGAGATGAAGGGGGAAGGTGAAAGAGGGAAGAATTGAGGGGGGGGGGGGGGAGATAGAAGGAGAGGTGATATGGTTATGGGACTGAGTTTCCCAAGTGTCGAGGGTGCTCCCAAGCGGTGGTGCTCCGAATTATCGGAGGCCTTTTTTTTCCCCGGGAGTGTTGATTGGTTGAATTGGTTACTTCTGTCCCTTCACCGTCCACTCGGTTCCACTTTTCAGATTCACCCCCAGATGAGACGGACCAGCCACGGAATTGAGGAGAAGATTGAAGAGTTCACAGGGAGGCACTCAAACCCGGATGCAGGATCGCAATTGAGGCTGTGATCTGTGCCAAAGGAGGTGGGAGGGAACGGCAGAGGGGGGGAGAAGAGAAAGTTGACGAGAAAGAAAAAAAAAAGGATTGTTGATCGGCGACGACGAGAATTTAATCTGTGACTATTGGACCCGATTGAGGCCATGAGCGATCACCGACGATGAGTCACTCCCCTCACGAGTCATCGTCGCAATTCTATCTCTGGTACCCCCCCGGGAATGAAATGGGCCATCGTTGATGCCAAAAGGATTTGGTGGGTAAACTGGGGCAGTCTCGGCGTCGTCCTGGCCATTCCTAAACGAAGTCCCGTCCACCAGGTCCCTGGACTCCATACCATCCTTGAGCATCTCGATATAAGATCGCAGATACAAGATAATAGTACCCTCAATTGAACTCTGCACCAGGTCATCTAATGCTGAGAAAGAGTCAATGGCCATCAACTCTTTTTTTTTGTGCCTTTTCCGTCCATGGTATGCCGACCTTTAAGCTGGCGAGCCCCCGATTGTCAGAGGACGGACCCAGTGCCGATGCCGGACAGTTGCACGGGGAGCCGACTTTTTTCGTTATCGTAGGCGGGAAAACCCACTGAGGATCGACGGTCGCTCGAGGGCTGGACAAATGAACGGGCGCAATTGACTTTGCAATTACGCAAAAGATTCATGTTCATGCACTGACTCACAACTTACCTATTTCCTCTATGTAACTTTCTCTGCAGTTGATACCTCTTTGGTACTCGGGACCTGAATCATGTACACTCGGCGTACATGCCATGAGAACGGGAAAAAACAATGATCCCTTTCTGTGTAACTGATGGAGCTTAAATCTGGTGTCCATCTTGATGTAGTCTGGGATGGAGGTTGAGGGTTATAGATCAGTACTTTGTGAAATCGATCAACTGCCGGACATGCATCGCAGACATTTGCTAGAGCCATGGTTAATTGGTTTATCCCTACCACCGGGCCGGCCACCCTTACAGAGAGGATTCGAGGATCAACTTGCAAGATGGATAATTCATGCTCCTGCACAGTATTTGATATGTACATCGCACGCTATATTGCATTGTGAATTGCGGCATGATTGTGGACTATGCCCAAGGCCCATCGAATTCATCGACCGTGGACGAACTGTGGAAGAATGACTCTTAAGTCTTCAGTGTGGGTATCCGGGAACCGTGCTCGCTGGCACGCTACGTCATTGGTCTTCTCCAATTTTCAAAAATTTTCTCTTTCGTTTCGATACACATTCGAGTGGATACCTCTCCGCCTTGACCATCGTCTGCTCGTGCGACCAACTTGCAAGCGAAGGTAGGCAGAAAGGGAATTGAGCGAATAAAATGTGTCCTATATCCATTGCGTAGCTTGTTCCATTCTCCAAAAATAAGGGGAAATTGCCGAGCAGAGTCGTTGCAACCACCTCACAGGGAGGGCAGGAATATTGTCTTGAGTCGTGGCTTAAGGAGTCCAGGACTCCACCGCCTCTCCCACTAGTCTGGTCCACCCGTTCATCCTGAGGAGCCAATACAGTAGCCGAGTCCGGTCGGAGTGTCTGGGAGATAGGGCCAAAGAGCCTGTGTGACCAGACAGAGCGTGCGTCCAGCACGATGAGCCCCCATGGCCAATTCAACACTAGATTCTGTGTTCTAGATCGGACTGAAATTGGATTTATAGGAGTGCGACTCCCACAGGGATTACCAATTCCGCAATAAGGGTTCATCTTTACTCATCTCCCACGCGTCCATTGAGACTCGACCAGGGCCCGTTCGGATCGTTCGGAGTATCCAACATACGAGACGATTGAGTTGCCGCCCGCCGAGACGAATGCCCTTTGAGACGCTCTGTGGATTTTGTAGACCCGTGGCTCAGAGCCTGTGACATGTCCTGATTGAGCGTAGAATATGCATCACCAAGTAGCGTTCGCGCATCTTGGGCGACCTCGTTTCCCAGGATCAACTTTTGCTGGACAAAATCTCGCTCGTGGCCCGTCGCAGCTTCAGAGGCAAAGGCCCACGCTCTGGCCATTTCAAGGATCTCATCGGGGGGAGCGGTATCCACGGGCTGGGGAGAATGACCCAAAGTGAGAGCTCCGCTTGCATACTTGGAGCGTGGCTGTCGAGCAGGCATGGGATACTCGGGAAGAAGGTGACTCTCGTCGGAGAGCCGATGCAACACACGGAGGGTCGACGATCTCTCCTTGGCCAGAAGCCCAGTCACATAGGATCGCTGCAGGGCAAGCGCCCTTTGCCTCTGAGAAAGCGGTATGAGAGCGTCAGTGGCCCAGGACAGCACACCCAGCGGATCTGGGCCTCGCACTGACGGGGGAACCATCTCGGACCGCGGCGCCGCACATTGAGGAGGCTCCCGAGCGACAGTCACGGGTTGACAGGCACGTGAGGCGGCTTCTAGCAGACTCTGGCGGGCCTGTAGGTAAGCCGTGTACTGCTCGCTGATCTGTGACCTTTGGTGTTCCAACCGTCTCTGGGTCTCCTCCAGCTCTTCTGGCGTGAGGCTCGGGATGAGACCCTCGTCCGGGTCACCCTCACTGACCAGGCGCTCTTCCACCCACTGGACAAGTTCGTCCCGTGTGCGCTGCAGGGCCCTGATTTTTACTTCAGGGGCGACATCTTCCACAGAAGCACTGCTTCTTAAGGCGTGTCGCGATTGAACCTCCTCAAAGAGACGCCTCTCAGTGTCCAGCTGCATCTGAGCTCGAACGACCGCCCTCTCCAGCTCATGTACGAGATCATCGACCCTCGCTGTCACAGGCTCTCCGGCCCGGCCCCTGGCACTCGTGTCGTCCTCATCGGCGTGCGAAATGGAAGACATGAGAGGATGGGCGGTCTGCGCAATATCCGGTTCCCCCAGAGACCCCGCATCCTTGGTCTTCAGCTCGTACAGATATTTCTGAAAATCCGAGAGCTTGGCCTGTCGTTGCCGCTCACGCAGGAGCTGAAGGTAGTCTTGTAGACCGGCGGCGGGCCCCGCTGCGTCCGCCGGTGTGTCTGAGTGTTTGGTGGGAACTGTTTGACGTCGCAGGGCCGCAACGTCGTCCGAAGCCTGTTTCAAGCTCCTTCGAGCAGCGACATTGGCTTGCAAGGCTGTCAAGTAGTCCTTTCGAAGACCCGTCAAGTTGGCCGGGATGCGCTTGAGATCCGTCACCGCCTCCGATGGAGTGCACTGAGGAAGAAAGCCATGAGAGACGGGAGACTGGCCCGTCCCGTCAGCGCAGACGATGAAGGAGCACAGATAAGATGTCAATGCCTGGCGAATGTGGAGAGCGTCTTGGCGGGATTTGATGTAAGGAGCGAGCGGTTTCGCGAACGGTGGAATGTCGGCGGGACTCTCAGTGGATGGAGCCATAGCTTTGCATGATCTCCCCGTCGATAAAAGAGAGTCGGAAGGGGTTATTTATTCTGTGGGGTGCATTGAGTGAGAAAAAAAAAAGGGGGGGGGGGGGGGGGGGGGGAAAAACCCAGTGTGGGTTGGGTTACCCAAATTTTGGCCCAGGATATTAGGCACAATTTAATTTGC